>LKNJ01001700.1:88924-96748 GCA_002120245.1 Maccullochella peelii
CAATGGAGAAGAAATACAGCAACATTTCCACAGTGCTTTTTGTGTTTGTTTTGTTCTATAGTGCACCTGTAATACTCTATAGGATAGCGTCAGTGTTTGCAACACCATCCTTGCACTGCAGTTTGTTAGTGAGATGGTCAGTAGCCTTTCTAAAACCAACCACTTAAAGGAAATGTTTGACATTTTGGGAAGCATACTTATTTGCTTTCGATGCCATTCTTATACAGAAAATATACATACAGCCAGCAGATGGTTAGCTTAGCTTAGCACAAAGACAAAGGAAACAGGGGGAAACAGCTAGCCTGGCTCTGTCCAAAGGCAACAAAATCCACCACCTACCAGCACCTCTAAGGCTCACTGACTAAAATGTTATATCTCCTTTGTTTGAGTGTACAAAAAAAGCCCAGGTGTAAAAACAACACGTTGTGGTTTTACAGGGTGTTATGTGCCAGACTATTCCTTGGCTGGACCCAGTCACTTCCTGGTTCCCTTGCAACCTCCTGGTAATGAAAAAGAATCCACACTGGTCTTTATTAAGGGGAAACACGTGTGCAGCTGCCTGAGCTCCACCAAGCTCCATATTAGACGGCATTAACTCCTCATTGCGCACACTTATCCCGACTCTGAATATAGCCCCCGTTCCTGCAGTCTGTCCTCCTGTCCTGTCCTTCAGGGCCGTCATCACTCAGTGTCTCAGAGAAAACGGTTCCGTCTGTCTCTTCAATGTCACCTCAATTCAGCTCGATTTGACTTTATTAATCCCCATGGAGACGATGGATTTGAGGGCAAACAAAGTTCTTCAAACAGCAATCGGCCAACAGGCATTAAAAATAGAGCGAGAGAGAGAGAGAGAGAGACGGGTGGGAGAGATGACTGATGTCGAAATTGTGTTGAAGAATGAAGTATGGTAGTATTTAGAGCAGGGCTGCCAAAAGTACAACCCACAGGCCAAATCGTTTTTTGCCCTTGAGAGAGATGCCTGAGTGTTGAAATAATCGACAGGATGCTGAGGGATATGTATGGCCTACTGCCTGTTCAGCCTGTGATGTGATGGGCCCTTGATTTATTGTGTTAGTTCTTATATCCCTGCTTCTGACTGTGTCACTAAGGCAAGACAAGACTGGAAAAAACAATTATCTGACAATTACTTTGGTAATTGATTAATAGTTTGGTAACACAAGACCACATCTGCTTTATGACTACACTCATAAACACACACAATGCTTTCTGATGCACTATATCAACAGTCATTATAGAGGTGATTTATAATGAATTATCAGTTCAAATGCATGCTCTTGACTAGTTATATACTAGAGGTTGACTGATACATTATGATAATACATTATGGCTACCCATACTCACCTATACACACCTCAACAATCAACTGTAGTAAGGACACATAGTATGCTATAATAGTACATGTAGTATCTTAAGTTATTGTATGTGTTAAGTAAAGTGAAGTACATACTGATGCATCTATAATAATGCGTGCTTCATCGTAACGTTTCATTGTTGGTGGTAAGTAAAGTGTAATGCATTTTCATGCATTTAAAAGAATCTATGCTGCATCATAAGTGATTATTATGTGAGACGCCAACATGTAAAATTTGTCTGCTTAAGGAATGGAACCTTAAGTTTTAAAACCTTTATTCAAAGTGAAGGCCAGTTCAGACCAAAGATTCGCGATGAGACAAAACCGTTTTAGAACGTCGCAGGGAAAAGTTACAGCGGTGTGATCTGGCCCGTTTCAGCTCGACTCAAGCCGGCTGATGGCGTCACCTGAGACTCAGGTTTTAGAACGTAAGGCACGTCACCTCTTTCAACAGCCAATCAGCTCGTAGCAAAGTCAGTTGGTCATCTCGACCCGCTCGTTTTTTTTTTATGTTTTCGCCGTTTCAACACTAGAAATGCAGCTGTAGCAGGTAACTCACTATCACTATCCTCATTCATATTTTAAGACGCTACAAATGATATCCAGCTACAAAATACGCCTGAAAAGCCGGCAGTTAGAACGGAAGTACAAAGAGTCATTGCTATGGAAACGATACACCATCTCGTCGAGTTGCATTGGTGTAGGCTAAACTGGCAGGTTTCAGAACATTGCAGACCTGGCGCATTGCAAGTATTTAGCACTATAGATGTGGTCTTCATAGAAAGTGTTACCAATAGTTTTAAAACATCTCTCTGAAATGGTTGCCAAAACAAGTTCCTGTTTTTTCTCCATCTCATATTGTTATTAAGCGAATCCCTTTGGGTTTTTCAGACAAAATAAGCAATTGGACTCTTGGACCTTGCGATAAGCATTTGTCACTTTGTCCATCAATTACAGATAAACAATAATTCGATTAATTCAAATGATAACTAATGATAACTAATCAATAGATCAATATCAAAATAGTCATTATTTGCAGCCCTTGCTAAGACAAATGCCTGTTTATTTGTTGCCTTGTCAAGTGAGGTAAAGCAGTAATTATTCTGCTGATTGTAATGTTTGGGTGTTTTTGATTAGATTAAATGCACTTGTAATTGCTGAGGTTTTTTTTTTTGTTGACATAGCCCAGTCATTACAGGGCCCGTTACTAACATCTAACATCTACTTTCTAAATAATCCGTTTCTGGTTAGATATAGTCATCTAAAGTCAATCGGCTGTAATAGGCTTCATGCTGATGTACCTTTATCTGGAGTACAAAAGACACAATATACTAGGCCTCATCTCTGTGCCATCTCCTTCACTGAAATGCCTCTTTTGTTTTTATATGAAGCAGGCAGTCTGCCCTACATTCTCTCTTTGTCTAGACAGAGGAAAGCAGGGAGGGCTGCAGACGCATGATGGGACAGAAAGTGCAGTGGCTGGCATTTGAATAAATCTTGCATCAGTGCCACAGTAACCACTGCACACTGTTTGTTGTGTGTCGAAGACGTGACATGATAACATTTTACGCAACCACTGCATCAAAAAAAATCTTATTTCCTCTAGTAAGTGAGGTAAACAAGCCCTAATGTCTGATATTGTTTAGACACCAACAAGCCTATTTGTGGGGGGGATTGGGAGAAATGCATGGAAACACTTCTGTTATATAGGAATGTCCCCCTTCTGTCCCCTTAATTCCTTCCTCCGTCCTCTGTCTTCAGATCCGGCGGCAGGGTGGCATCCAGCTGCTGGTGGACTTGTTGGACCACCGAATGACCGATGTGCACCGCAGCGCCTGCGGAGCCCTGAGGAACCTAGTGTACGGCAAAGCCAACGACGACAACAAGATCGCCCTGAAGAACTGCGGTGGCATACCGGCTCTGGTCCGACTGCTCCGGAAGACCACAGATGTGGAGATCCGGGAGCTGCTCACAGGTAAAAACCACAATTTACAAATATTTTTGATGTTACTGAATGTGCAGCAGGGGTAAATATTACAAACTGAACCAGGATTATTTCTAGCATGTGTTTGTGTGTGCAGCTGTGTGTTCGTGTACTGAAAATGTTCATATGCACTGAAAGAAAGACAATTTTTCCCAAACCTTTAACACAACCATGCAGCTGTCAAAGCGAAATACTAAAAGTCTGACCTGGAAATGCGTTATTCTGGTAACTGGATGACCTTTTCAGGTGCAGAAATTTCTTCTAATTACTTCTCATGCTAAAATGGCAACTTACAGTTCAGCAGCTTGGCAAAAATGTATTTTATAACAAGAGCGAATGTTTGCAAAGAGGAATATTCACTGAATATCCCACTATACAACACACAAAACACACTGTACTGTACATTCACTCTCCCATTTACACAGCACAAATACTGATATGTGCACACACACACACACACACACACTCACACATACACACGTTCACACACTTACAAAGGACAGAATTGTTTACCACCTGATTACTTCCCAGCACTCTGGTTGACTTGTCAAACTGAGATTCTGTGCAAAGGGCTGCACTGCACTTGTTTCCACAGCAGCTTTGTGTTCTCTCTCAGTAAACACAGATATCATCCACATTGTAAAAATGTATTCAGGATTCATTAATTTGAGGTTCTCCAAAACCCACTGAGGTCTGGGTTGTAAACTCACGGCCGAAAGGATTAAAGGATTACCAGCTGTGCCTCTACCAGTGATTTTTTATAGTTTTTACTGTATATATACTGGCAATTCCTTTTTAATTGCCATTCACACGGAGGGCCACGGTAACAAGACTTTCACCTCTGGAGGGGGATGTAGAGACGACAGAGCTAAACCACTCAATTTTCAAACTGATCTACGTCCAGAATCCTCGGTGGGGTTTATTCCAATCCTGCAGCCAAATGAGAAAAATGGATTTCTCCTACCAGCACCCACGCTCACGAAAACATCTCTAGGCCTGTAAGGAGCATGATATTTCAAGATTCCACATGTCAGAAACCAAGATTTTTGCTATTTCTGCTTTCAACAGTTTAATCAGTGTGTTTTATGCTGCATTCACATGAAATCAGGCAGACGGACAACACCTTCTGAACGGCACAGAAAAAACAAACAAACAGTCTGACGGAATGGCAGGACGGCAAAGCGGATGGAATAAAATCTATTAAATAAAAGTATTTTGTGTCTATTATCTTATGTTATTATTCTAGTAATGCATGTGGCTATAAAATTCAGCGTTCTCTTAATATTGTATTACAAACTTAAAATTAATGTTAAATTCCCTCCAAAACGTAAGGTCATTCATTCATTTCCAACATGGATAGTGAAAGGAGAACTGCACTTGTATCCCTTGTTTAAGTCTGTCTAACAAAAAAGATCCGTTTTTAGCTTCTCATCATCCAGACCGCCCATGATTTCAACTTTGGCGTCAACCGTTACCGTTATTCTCTGCCGTCCTCACCTAATTTTACCGTCCTGCTCTCATCCACTAAAATGGTTCCATGTGAATGCAGCATTAGGGTGAAAGTGAAGCCTAGAGCCCCTTCCCACTAGACAGTGATCAGTATACTGGTTTCAGGTGGGAACAGTATGATTGTAGGGCCACTTACGATTTGGCGACAGGGCTGATCAGACCAAGTTGGACAGTGTAAGGGGTTGGATTTTTTTACCTTGAAAACAGGCAAATTCTTGAGTTGAGTTGATTGAGATGGATCTGTTGTGGATGAAATTATAACATCTACTGTACTGACAATGCATGTTAACAATTGATGAGAAAATCCGTGTGATGAAGACTGTGTGATACAGTTGAAAGCTCCAGAAAAAGCTAGTAAGTGGACCTTGAGGAATTGTTTGTATTTTAAACTATTTAAATTTTTATAAGACATCCAAACAAGGTGTGGTTCCATCTTGAGTGGACTAATGCCACATTCTTTTCATATGGGAGATACCATAATTACCAGTTTCGGCAGCCCTGTATCCCTAGGAATTATTCCCGTGTTGGATGATTTCACACCTCAGGAATTTACGCCCAAAGCCAACGTTGAGTGCCAATTCAGGAAGTAGTGTGTTCCTTATGTAGCGATGCAAAAACTAAGGGTGTGGAGGTTTGGGTGGTGGATGGGCGTGTAGCACTTTCAACAAGTCCAGAGTTTGTGTCCCGTTACAGACATGCAATTAACATTTGTCTTTTCAATCTTTTCCTTACCTTAACCAAGTGTTTTAGTTAAATGTATGTGCCACAACCACAATCTATTCCTTATTAGCTTTTTTAAAAATGTATCTGCATTATTCGGATATCCGCTGGCTACACCGGAAGCCCCAAAATATTGGCCGTTGCCCAAGATTGAGGCATAACGTAGTTGCCATGTACAGATACTATAGAAAGCGAGAATTTTAAATTTTAAATAATTTTAAAAACATTGGCATTGGACGCATTATGGGCTTTGCTTCTGTGAAAATATCCAATATTGACATTCTTGTTTGGCAATAGGGTTGGTTTCTGACATCCAAGTTGTAATTACAATTAAATAACATAAATATGGACGCCTCTGGTCAGTCAAAGTCCATCGTTCAAGGTAATTAAACCCAAAGTGAATGGATATGGTGCTGTATTTTCAATTCACAGAATTTTTAGTCCTCGCAACTGTCTTGAGTGGTCTGATGATATGGATACTTGCAAGCTGTGAACATGGCACTCTTTCCTACCATTACCTTCCATTCCACATGATGTCAATGCAGGCTTAGCCTACTGTGTGTCCAACTCAGCTGTTACACCCAAAGTTATTTTCCCCGTATCCCACAAAGGCTGCCCTTGAGCTGGTTTCCACTCTCCTAATTTATTTACAGCAGTACTGATTCTGGTGAGGGACAAACATTTTAAGCATTATTCGTAGTAAAAAGGGACAGTGATGAATACTAACGCAAGCGTGGTCTCCCGGCACAGGAAAACCAGGAAAGTGAAATTGCATGCAATCATATTTGGTGCAGAGTATGACCCACGTGTGTTCTGCACATGTATGTATATTTATATGTGTGTAGTGAGTATAGAAAAGGGTTTAGGCGTAGCAGAGATGGCAATAAAAGGTTTTTTGTATGCTGCTAGAGTCTTAAAGAAGATTACCATATAAATTAGAGCAGCAATTCAAGGCACGGAGCACAGAAATCCCTCCTGTCACAAATTAATCAGCTGAACGACCGACCGGACGCAGACAGACCGTACTACCCTCTCTCCTCTCTCTCTCAAAGACCCAGAGGAAATAACTCTCTCTCTCTCTGTTTCTCAGCCTATCTCGCTCGCTCTCTTATCCCTCTGTGGTTGGGTTTTCGTAATTGGTCTCCCCTTCTCTTCCTGTCTCGCTCCTGTCCTCTTTGCCTTTCTCTGTCTCCCTTTTCTCACTCTCCATATCGCCTACCCTCTCTGCCTCTCTCTCTGGTGAGCATTTTGAATCAGGATCACAGTGGGAAGTCAAGGTGCCTCTCTTGCTAGCTACAGATTCAGCTACACACACACATACACACGAGGGCCTGTTCACAAACACGCACGCACTCTCTCTCTGTCACAATTCGTGTACCTTCGTCTGAATGAAAAACAGGTTTTTTTAAAAATGAATTATCAATGTTTGTAACAACATTTTAAAAACAGAAATAGAGCTGTTTCTATTTAATTTTTTCATCAAAATAGAATTTTGTGTTGTGACTCTGACTTTTCCTATTGCTGGTGACGCAAAAGGAGATCAGGAATCAGGAGATCACCATAGTCAGAAGGCCTTATCATCTGGGGACCATGAACTGTACTAAATTTCATGGAAATCTATCTAATAGCTGTTGAAATATTTCAGTCTGGACCAAAGTGGTGAACCAAATCACTGACATTAGCACCCCTACAGCCATTTAGCTAGCGTGGCTAAAAAAGAATGATGGAGATCACTTGTTAGACCAATTAATGTCTTGGCCTTCATCTGTAGTTGGGGAGAGGAGGCTGTTCAGTGGAGTTAGAAACCAAAAGGTGGACTACAAGATTTCTCAGTGTCTGGCAAAACTGAGGATACAACATACAGCCAAACATGGCAGGAAATAAAATAAAAGCATGAAACAACATTACATAAAAATAAAGGATCACAAAGCGTGTAGTGTAGTGGAGCAAACCAAAACATTATGAAGTGTTACATGTACACACTGGATGCCATTTTAAGCAACAGACAGGCTTGCCCTGGATTCAGTGTTTCTGAAAGAAAAACAATAATAATATTAAAGCTGCAAGCAGCGATGGACGGGCCCAAGCACCTCCCGCATGTCGGGGCATGCAGCATCCGCCACTTGATGAATTACTAAACACTAGGATCTCTGCTCGCTGCATGTTTGACCAATGGCAAAGCTCAGCTGCTACACACAAACACGCAGCAGAGCAGAGAGTCTGCTGTGGAGATTGTCAT
>LKNJ01001701.1:0-192347 GCA_002120245.1 Maccullochella peelii
CTCACATCCTTACGCTTGCCCATTTTTCCTGCTTCCAACTTTGAGGACAAAATGTTCACTTGCTGCCTAATATATCCCACCCACTGACTGGTGCCATTGTAACGAGATAATCAATGTTCTAAACTTCAGTGGTCATAATGTTATGGCTGATTGGTGTATAGTATTAACAGATTGTAACTAAAAACGAGACCTTCCCCGACTTTCTCTTCACAGTTTCCTCCACTGTTTTAACAACGTTCATGTCAAGCTGTATATGACTTAGGATCCTCTTACCCAAACATCACCAACTCCAACCTTAACATATCCAACAAAATAATCCTCATTTACTGCTGATTGCTTGAAAGACTTGGGTTAGGCTTGTTTCTGAGAGCTGAGGTCATTGATGCTATTCTGCAGCTCATTTGTACTGGATGTGAAAGTACACCTGTTCATACAGATGGTAAATATCAGCCTCACTGGTTGTCCATTTGTACATTTAGCACGGCAGACTCTGGTGAGAGCAAAGAGGATCACATTGCTGAGAAGTGGAGGGCTTGTTCCATGCATCACAGCATCCCGCTACTGTACAATCCCATTTTTCACAGTTTAATTCAATTAATGTGTGTTGTTCCCAGAGTCTGGAGGATACTCTGACACTTTAGGCGTCTCTGCAACGTGTTTGCCTAAGCCACTGCATTGCTTGTTTAAGCTTAATTGTAATGAATTGGAGCCTTAGATTGTGTTTATTGTTTCAGGAGAGAAGCTCTCTTGGCCAGGTCTTCTTCCTGAGACCCTGATTTTTTTCCATCAGATCAAGACTCTCTCTGTTTTTCTCTGTTTCTGTGTGTGTCTGGCATTAGCTTTAATTTTTTGTAACCTTACCACAGAGTGTTCAGTTTTCGTTTATTTGTCTATAAACTTTGGAAAAGTGAAAGTCTGCTCTTCTCAGGGCCATTTGTCTGTGCTAATGGGGGTCATGAGATGATCTCACCAAACTTTAGTAAGGGAAAAAAATGAGTGTGAGAAACTTGGTGCTCATATTATTAACTTCCGCTTGATGTTGACAACATATGACGACATGTCAAAGGCCATGTTTGCTGTGAAATGATAGTGGCAGTTAATTTGCAGTACACACAATACACTTTCGTATTCCTCAACACACAAGTTCTCACTTATTACCGCTCAATTTTGGCACACACACAAGTCATGTTTACAGATATGAAAGTGATACAACAGCAAATAAAAAACAATGCTGAAGTAAATGTCCACAGATTTAATTCTACATTACAATATAAACAAAATAAAGTGCATAATTTAAAGACTGGATTCAAAAATAATTTAAAGACCTTGTTTAATAGGCCACAATAGTAGACAATAGTATGTCAAACTCTACCTTTAACTAAATATCATTATACTGTACAATCTTGAGGGGCGTGATTGTCAGCATTTATGTGCACAAACAAAGCTTGTCTAAAATTAACAGCAACAAGAGAAACGAGAAAGGCAAGAATGTAATCTGTGACATTAAGCAACAATCTGGAGCCGATTTAATAACAAGGAAAAGGAGGTAGACTCATTTGAGTGGAGAAGCTCGAACAAACAGGAGTTCAAAAGGTCAGTAATATATAGACTGGTAAGACAACAGCTGAAGGTGTCAACTGACTAACATTATGAGGCTAACATAAAAAGGGGAATTCTGCCATTGGAAGAAAAAGAACACAAAAACTCATCTGAGGATAATTTGACAATATAATAGCACTTTTATAAACTTTAAATTTAGGCATGTAGAATTAAGTAACCTCAGATTTTTGTGCAATTGATACTAGAGCTGAAACAATTAGTCAATCGACAGAAAATGATAAACAATAAATAATTTGTGTTACTTTTACTCAAAAAATGCCAAACTCTAGCTAGTACCAGCTTAATTTCTGAGTCAATGTGAGTCATTTCTGATTTTAAAAGGAATATATTTGTGCTTTGGTTCGACAAAACGAGCAATTTGAAGATGTCACCCTGGATTTTAAGAAATTGTAACGGGTAATTTTCATACATTTTGACTAAACAATTAAATGATTAAGTGAGAAAAATCAGTAGAATAATTGCTAACGAAAATAATTGTTAGTTGCCACCTTAACTGATACAGAACATTTTGTAAATACGCTCTATTTATTTGAGTCCTGATTTTCGGGATGTTAGTGCTGGAAATTAGTGATGCATGAGTACTGATTCATACAATTTAATAAATGCGCACAAATACTTCTTTAGGGTGGGTTATCCCTTTAGATTTGTGATTTATTAACTAGAACCTTCTCCTAGAGAAGAATTATTTTATTACAAACAATATTTTACACAACATTGATCATTTAGAAAAAAACATTTTTCTTAAGCTGACAGGTGTGTTGAAATATCCTCATCTTAATACTCCACATGAGGCAACATCTGTCCACTGATTTACACCACATTTTTCTGTAGCTGCAAGAAAAACGTTCCCAGTCAGATTTAAATAGTTTGGTGTGAATAGCTACGGCACAGGAATCTTTGTACCCTCATTTTTAAGATGGAAAACAATGTTTTTATAATTTGAGATGACATACTTGTGTATATTCCAGGCCTGAGGAACAAAAACGTTGGTGTTCACCACATAATAATACTGCACTGTACATTAGTCATGGAACTAACAAAACATGTCCTTCAAAAAGTACTCAAACAAATCAGTCCTTACAATGGTAGCACACACGCCAGTGGTTACTCATAAGGATCACATTCAATACTGTTTTCATTTACCATACCGACCACAAGTTTGTGACGCAATTATTCTAAACTACTGGCCTCATCTATGTACTTTACAGTAAAGGTTTCCACAATGATTGAATAAAGTAGCTGAAATTAGAAAGGATAGCGTTTCCATCACTGACACTTGAGTCATGAAGAAGTGGGTCATCTCTGTTAGAGCAACTACTCTGTTCTGGGCAAAATGACAAAATCTGCTCACACAGTCAGTGATAGTCGTCACTTGAGGTAGCTGGGTGCTGAAACACAGAACACAGGACGATAAAGCTCACAGCACTTTAAGTTTCTCTGTTTCTCTTTCTTTCTCGCTTCATGTGCCCGACTTCACGAGAAGAGGCATTTATTATTTTTATGTGCCTTCCCATTTTTCAGAAATGTTAAAGTTCACTTTTCCTTCAGTAGACAATATACCAGAGAAAACTGAGAACTTTCTCCTAATTCAGAGTTAAGTCAGATGCATTTCTCCTCCACTGTCTCAGTGCTCAACGACACCTGAAGTGCTGGGTCTTTTGGGCATGGCAGGGCTGAAAGGTCCGTGATTATATTTTTCCCTTCTCTACTCTGAGCCTCAACGCTGCCCTGCTCAGACAAATAAGAAGCTTGCGAGTTTCTGACCGAAGGTCGTGAACCAGAGAGTCTGTCTGCTTTATGACAGCTTCCAGTGTACACCTCACTTCCCTCTGGAAGGTAGAGGAAGGTCTGGGAGTCCCGGTTAGAGATGGCCGAGGAGAGTTGATGAGCATCTATACAGTGGAAGTTTCCCTGTCTCTGTTGCCTCCGTGGTCCTATCTTGCAAAATAAGCACTTGATGTTCTCAATGAGCTTGAGGAGAACAGCCTTGCGGAGCAGGATGTATATCCAGGGGTCAAGAATGGGGTTGAAGGAGGCGAAGCGTATCGCTCGTAAATCAGGGTTTTTGTCCAACCGCAGTTCCACTGGAGTCTTATACAGCTGGTTCAAAAACACCTGAGCCTGCAAGGGAAGAGAGAGTATAGGCTGAGTAGATGGACAAATGTTTCAAACTATGTGTGAGTGTGCAGCTTTGGGTCTGCATATGTGTGTTTCTGAGAGGAAGAGTGAGAAAGACACCAATAAATACATGGAGCAGCAAGAGAAAGAGCAGGGAGGGAAGAGTGATTTAATCCAAAGAGAAATTTCTTTGAACTTTGCTCTCTAATAATCTACTTGGATTTGGATCAAATTGCATGAACAAAATTGTTCCCTGTACAAATATAACTACATTACTGCCTAAAAGAGCCGTGCGTAAAACGTGCGATATAATTAGCAAAGACTAGAGTATGAGAGTAGTGGCTTTAAAAGGGCAAGGAAAAGGTTATTTAGCACAAAAAAACAATATGTTTTAACTTTGCTTTCTCATCATCCACTTGGATTTAGATCAAAATGCACGACTAAATTGTTTTATGTCCAAAAAATGGCATTTGTACATAAAAATAAAACGTGCGTAATGGATACAAATAATCTACAGGGAGCAGAGAAAAGAGAACTTACAACAAGTGGGATGGAGCAGATAAGCACCACTGCCGACGTGCCTATAAGCAAGATGACCATCTGAATCTCTGCACCGGCCAGACGCCCAAAGCTGCGTCCTCTCCTCCGCGGGTCCACGTTGCGCCCCAGATCGGCTCCTAGAGACATCCTGCGCACGAAGCGCCGGTGCATCCGGATCAAAGCCACGCACACCAGCACGTTACAGATAACAGTGGCGAGGATAAGAAGAGAGCTGAAACCCGCATACATGTAGGAGTATGCGGCATCGCTGGTCTTGTTGCTCCTCCACTCTAAAAAACACCAAGTTTGCGGGTATTGTTTCTTCACCTGTCCAAAGCCGATAATCGGCAGGGCGCAGAAAAGCGCGTTGGAGATGTAGATCCCTAGGAGAGTCAAACCCGCCAGTTTTTGGTCCACATTGTCATTGTAGAAGTAGGCATGGTTTATAGCGATGTATCTCTCCACCGACATGGCACAGATGATACTGAGCCCCGACAGAGAGAAGAAAAGCATGGTGAATCCAAAGTACTGGCACAGCGGGTCCTCTCCCGGCCACGATCCTTTCACATAAGTGGCGATGGTGACCGGACTGGCAAGCAGTGTGCCCAGGAGGTCCGTGACTGCCAGTCCACACACCAGCGTGTAAAACGTGGTTTCTTTCTGTTCTTTGCGAGATTTACAAAGAACCACGATGGCGATGACATTCCCAACCACACCGAAAATGAACATAATAGACGGAATAGTCGGGACCATGGTCCTCCCTGTCATCGATTGATTATTCATTGTTATGTCCTTCAAGTGAAGTTCAAGACGACTGAAACTACTTTTCTTAATATCAGTATTTCCAGTCCAGAGCAGAAAACTTATTTGCACTTGAAAGAAGCCTGGGCAACATTACCAAAACCAGAAAAAACAGTTTGAACCTTATCTTAAAACCAACTTCTAAACAACGTTAATCCCCCTGCAGAGCATCTTGTGGGTGTTGCTGTGGTTCCCGACGGTTTGGTAGTGTTTTGGTATCAGACCCTCAGCTAGCTTTGCAAGACAGAAGCAGATTTCACTCACCAGGACAGACAGATAAAAGGAGGCAACAGACACCAGTGACTGCATTGAAATAGGGCTCTGCCTTCAAGCTTCCTTCAGGGTTCAGTCCCTCCCCTTTATTTCACTTCACAGCCCTCATCAGCTGTTCAGTGTGATGCAGGAAAACTCACAGCAAATGAGCAAAAAACAACATGGTTTAATAAGTAAATAAAGTTGAGACCCTAAAAACTCTTACAAAATGTAAATTTGTGCTTTCAAAGTTACCATAGCAGGCAAATGAAAAAAAAAAACCAAAATGAATATTGTGTTTACATGATATTTTAAGCAATTAGTTGAGGCTTGTATCCAGACTCCAATTAGTCATATTTTCACCCAAGACACTCCTGCATAATACTCCAACTTGCTAACTAACACCAGGAGAAATACCTCAGACAAAGGTTATGCTAAATTGCTGTTTCATAATTATGGATAAAAATCAACAAAATGTCAAATGGCTTGGAACAGTCTAATCAATTGTTCCCGGGTCTAATGCTGATCAGTTCACCAAATTTCATGCAAATATATTCATGAACCTGTCAGGACATAAAGTCAAACAAACTCAGTTTGTCTCAGTACAAATGCATTCTCTTCGGAAAAATGATAAGCATCACTTGTTAATGAAGTATTGTGTTTCTTAGAAAAACACCATAAGGCTGAAGGTCATGTTGTTATAAGAACATTTTTTCAACCCATTCATATTCAGTCCTCTAACACAGTTTTGCTTCAATCAAAACAAATGACTACAGTATAATGTAATTTGTGCCCATCATTTATTGTAGAGCAAATAAACACGATGTCCTGCTGACCAGTGTCCCCGACATGATGGCGGGTCTTGTGACTTAAACTGCGAAACAAAGCATGTGATTATTCACTGTATGTGGCATGGACTCATACAGGACTCATACGGAGACAGTTGTTATAAATTATTACACAATTTTCCCTCAAATTCTTTAATGGGAGGGTCTGTCGCCTCCATCACCTCTGATCACAATGTTTAAAGAAGTGTCAGATGAGCACAACACAATGCCATTGTAGTTATTAGAGAACAAACATAATCTTCAATAATCAATAATCAGTTCCTGCTAAAATGTTGTCAGTGTGGTCTATTAAAAAACATTGTAATAACAGCTTTCACAGCCAATAGTAGTTAGCAGGCGGTAAACATGCAAGCAGATTAGCTTGCTAGCGGTCATGCTAGCTTGGCTATCCATGTGACCTTCGCCTTAGGTAGGAGCTGGAATCAGTTGAGTTAAAGAGCAACACACGCCGACCCGTATGACCTGCTTCAAAACACCCACACCCACTTTTTGTGTAAGTCCGCACACTGGCATCAAGACGACCGAAAAATAGGCATTTTATTACATTTACAGCTTGAAGTGTGTTGCATTCAGTTCATGTTTTTATGCGTCATTTCTTCATGCGATAAGTTGCAAAATTTTTGCAATTGAATTTTCAACAAAACAAATTTAATGAATGCCTGAGTGACTAAAATATTTGTGTTCCTTATGATTTCCATGACTGTTATATGTACTGTTCTTGATCAGAACTTGCTTTAAGAAACAAACCAGCTCTGCCACCAACATCACCATGCTCAGATGGGTGGGGTTTAGCTGTACTGATGATGTCAGCAGTGGGCGGGTAAAACACTTTGTGTGTACTCAGCCCACTACTTCAGGCTGTCTCCTACCCGTAGTTAGACTGACTGCTTTCACAGAACATGTTGAACTCTGAGCAACCGAGACCTTGAGCCCTGCTGCCTGACGTCATCCCACTAGACTGACCCTGTGCTCTTGGAAAACACACTTGTTGTTATCTTTATTGCCTATTTCTGGCATTTATTTAAACATAGAAAAGGGGGAAACCCTCTGCAATTATGTGTGTAGTATAGCCTTAAGCATGTCATTCATATGTAGACTGTAAACTTAATTGGCCTTACCATGTCAACCCTTTGAAAAACAGCTGTTATGTAATGCGTTTGTACGTGTATGCCACCCTTTGCATAAGTATAAAATATGATCTCAGCCTCCTGTTGTGTGTTTCTGTATGTGGATGTCTGGTTTCTAACCTCGCACAATGTTCTGTAAGTAGATTTGAAAGATTAGGCTTCTCATGAATGTGCTTTTCCTGGATTTGTTTGTCGCAGTCAGATAACCTGCAGTGTGGTCGCTCTGCAAACTCAGAGTAATGACCATCAGCACTGCTGAAAGAAACTATTTTCCTGTAAATACAACTCCAGCTTATGTTCTGTAGATAGACAATCGCACAGTCGATAGGGTCTTTCTGTTTGTGCATTTGTTTTTTTGGTAGACTTTGTAGTTTAAAGAAAGCAAAGAAAAAGCAACTTCCCAAACACAGCATTTCTTCCAGGGCTTTAATTCCTGGGACAAACAATTACCACATTGTGTCTTGGAAAGGTTTTGTTGGCTCTATAGACTCCTATATCCTCAAAGTAGTGCCAATTGGTGGAAAACACTCAATTATAACAATTATACCAATGGAGAAAAACTAGAAATGCAATGTGATGTGTGGTGCACTGTATCTGCTACAGTATTTAGGCGTAGCTCTGGATGATTTCCCTTGCAACAATGCATCTGTGTTTTGGTTTAATGCTAGGGTTGAGCCTATGATTTATCGCCTGAGATTACGGTTTGCCAAAGGCATTTTTGTTTAGAAACACAACAGCTACCTGTAGAGTAAAACATGATCTCTGTGGACAGGTACAGACACATTCGGTCGCTTGTGGGATGGGTCAAAGAAACCTTTCTTCATTCCAGGTGTAATTCTGCACGTCGTGTGCAGGGATGCGCTACTTACACACCCACACATTTCATAACTGACAAAACGGACCATTAAGTAGCTGTTCTGGAGCTTTTGATCGTATCATGTGATCTATGTCAGATGATGGACTTTACCCAGTTTTAATGGAATTATTGATGTTAAAATTTCCATTTCTCCGAGCTCGCTTTTCCTGGACTTCTCATACATGTTGGCTTAAAAGAATAGTTCAGTATTTTGGGGAAACGCTTATTCGCCTTCTAGCAGAGAGAAGATTGATTAATTGATATCACTCATGTCTGTACTGTAAATCGTTAGCTTAGCTTAGCATAAAGACTTGAAACAGGGGAAAACATCTGACCTGGCTCTGTCCAAATGTAACAAAATCCACCTACCAGCACCTCTAAAGCTCATTAATAAACATGTTACATCTTGTTTGTTTAATCTGTACAAAAACCAAAATCTTGGCCTGGAGCTGTTGCCAGGCAACTGGTGTAGACTTCAGGAAGCTACTGGTCCAGTCTTTATGCTAACCTAAGCTGCTGGCTTACTTGCTCACTTTCAATCTCAAATTTCAAGCTGGTTTTCTTATTGTAGTGAAAGGGTGCAAAAAACATATAAATGTATATACATTTTAATTAATTTATAAACATATACATTTTTTAAAATTAAAATGTTAAAATAAGCAAAAACATTCAGTCTGGTCATTTGAGGTTGTTCAATACAAATGTCTGACAAGAGCACTTGTTTACATGAACCTTGACCCTCAATCCAGATAAAAGTTTTGTCTACATTGGTATTTTAGAATATAGAATTAAACTCGTACTTTCAAATAGAGCAGTTTACAGTTCACAGACTGATCAGAGGAGTCACGCATCTTGACTTTAGTCTGGGATTCCCGACATCTTAGAGAAAAAGCCCAGGTGGACGGGTTGTTGTCCTCGAGAACACTCTGTCTGCAGCTTGTTTTAAAATGTAAAGTTTAGATAGAGTTTGGATGTGTTTATTCTGGGCTCTGGTAGATTTGGAGATAACATCCGTATGTGATCTCGCACAGCATAACAAAGCTGGCGTGCAGTGAATCAGATGTAAACAGTTTGAACTGGCACAAAGTTTGATGTGTGATGCCAACATGAAAACAGAAACACTTCGTCTGCTTTTTTGATTTATTCACCGCAGGTATCTGATTAAACTGTCATTCATTTGTTTGTACTGTTGATAAAGTTATCAAATGTAATTATATTTAATCTCTAACTCCTTGAAAATATAGATTCACTGTATACGACCACTGTAAATATGACCTTGAATGATCTGAGCATAAAACATCCATCTAATGTCAACATCTCTGTACGTTCATACAGTTATTGACAGTCACACATCAAACCCAGAGAGGACAGTTTACCTCTGAAGATGCAGGACTGCAAAGCCTGCCACAATACAAAAGCTGGCTCAAGCTTGTTCAAGTCAAAACGACAAAGAACACTATTACGCACTTTGCATTTAACTTGGAGAGTGCATGACTCACATCATAGCAACAGTCAAACAGCAACATTGTGGAAAGTTGCTTTAAAAGTTTTAATCCGTCCAAACAGTTCAGATTCATTGGAAAGACTGCGAGTCCTACATCACTGCAAGTTCCTGTACAAGTGTACCATTAGTTGCAGACACTATTGTGTTAATCATTAACAGGGAGAGAAACTGAAAGTTACATTAGGGACATTTACTGCTGATCTTTACATGACCGGACGACCCTAGTTACCCATTAGAGCACAATGGAAAAGGCATGCAGGATGTTATATTGCTGATGATGCATAAATGAAGGAAAATGGTGTAAACCCGCTGCCAAAGGGCCAAACCAAAACAAATTGGCAAAAAACCAACACTGCATCTCATTTAATCAGCTCATTCATATTCCAACTACTGAGCTTGTGAATCACTTTTGGACTCACTGGATGCTGTTTGTGAACTCAGCTCATTGAAATGCAAGCAGCTGAATGGGAACCTACAGTTCCATTCAGAGTACTGACGTATATGTCAAATAAAAAGGTGCAAAAAATGGATGCAAAAATTTGTTTTGTATTTTGTGACTTGCAGTCTCAGTGACAGACTACAGAGCAGTGTCACCACATCCTCTGCACAACACCGTAAATAAATACCTCTCTCATAAACCTCACCTCTACATGTGTTACACGTGTACTAGATTGCACTGCATCTGTGAAATTGTACATTGAACTATTCTGTTATGCTGGTTTTGCCACCTTTGTACAGCCCTCATTCCCACTACTACCTCAAGTTTTCTTATTTTTTACAGGGTTCGTACAAAGTCTTGAAAGTTTGTAAAATTCTTAATTTTAACCGTTATGTTTTCAAGGTTAAGAATATGCTTGAATTCAAATATACTCCTTGAAAAATGCTTGATTTTCAACATAATCTGGTGTTTCATCATCTACACAATTGGTGTAAACCAAAAATCTTTTAATATTTAAAAGGAAACAATCCCATTGTCATATTTGTTTGTTGTCTCCTGGCATTTAATTAAAGGCTTCAAGAGTCTTTGGTTTAGGTACCTTGAAAGTGCTTGAAAAGTAATTGTTTTTAGGTTTTAACCCTTGTGTTTTGTCACTCCTAATATTATAATTGATTCAGTTTTGATTCAGTATTGTATTTTTTCAAATCTTTGCCTGATTTTACTTCTCATTTTTACCATTTGTATAGTCTTGTAATGTTTTAACTTTTTTCATTTAGATTTTACGCATACAAAGTTCTGTGAAAGTCCTTTTGTCTATGATGGAAAACGCAAACTAAAACAACCTGGTAAGTATTTTCTTGGCTCATGATTCATACGATGATCACAAGAGAAGTGCGGAACCGATTAAACATTAATTATAAATCTTGTTGGCCGCTTAACTGCAAATTGTGACACTAATGTCTTACAAGATTATTTCTCTTTGATGACACATCGAGACAATCACATGTGATACATTACTCTCTTGATGCAATTAGTCATCTTATTGCTCCGCCTTTTACCAATGAAACTCCTGCTGGCAATTTCTCCTCAGCAATCCCCACATGCTCCTATCATTCAATGTGAGGGAAAATGAGGATTGTTTGTTTTGGATGAGTGTGTTTTTCGAGCTTCGTGCTCGTCAGTCCAGTGGGACAGCTGTGATACGTCTTGCTAAATACTTGCTAAACACTCAGACATGTTTTTTATCCACATCACCTCAGTGTTGGTTCAATACTCTTTCACAAAGCTTTGTTGATAAAATGATGTGGTCAGAGGTTGAGAGAGATACTAGAAATCAGTATAAGAGCATCAAATATCCTAATAGCAGGGTCATGTTTGTACAAGAGCCATCTGTTATACAGTACACATTCCGTAATGTGGATAGTTGGACATCAGACCGTTCTTCAGGCAGGGGAGCCTTCAATAGTGTGGGAGAAGGATGAGGGGTGAAATGGGGCATCACCAGACAGTAGTATTTGAACCATATGCCTTTGGATAAAGTGTCTTTATTATGGAAAAACAACAAAAATCCAATTACAGACTCAACTGCAAATTTAACTGTCAGTTTTCTTGTAACCGAGTGCAACACTATGAATTTCTTCAAGGAAAGGTTGTAATCCCCATTTGTACCATTCATTACAACTTACTTGTCTCTATGACAGCAGGCTTCTCAACCCGCCTTTAAGTGAGGCCATTAGGAACAGCTATAAACACTTTTGCCATCGACATGTTGTACAAAGCAGTTCATTCTGAGCACACTAACAGCTTTGGCTTATGTGGCCAGGATTTGTGAGACTTTTCGTCTTTTCCACATCACATACTATTTGCAACTGATGCACCAGCAAATCATGCAGCAGATACTATAAATCACAAACACAAAGGTAGCTACACACGAGAAAAAATTACAATTACTAAACTGGTAGCACGTGTCAGCTTTAATAAAAGTCTGGACAATCACTATTTGAGTTTTGCAGACAGCATTAGGCTACTTAGAGAGGTACAGAGAGGCCAGGAGTATTTGCTGTAAACACAACCAACATGGTAAGGGGAAAACTCCCAAACTCATGTTGATACATATATCAAAGGCAGAAAATCTACTGAAAGTACTGACAAACAAAAAATTATAGTCACAACTTGATCCTAAATATTACTGACTTCTAAACTATTTAAGGTTTAAGTTTAATAAGTGGGTATTTTGTAGCAAATGTTTTTGATTGAAGCATTGATGCAAACATTTTAATAGCTTGAAAAGTTTATATTAATCAGCTAATGATGACAAAATAACAGGCAAATGAATCAGACAGAAAATAAATCCAATTTCTAATTACATCTGCCTGATTTATTACTGTTTAATATGTGAGCAATACGGCAATATCAGGACGCATAAAAATCAGAGCAAACAGATGGAACAATTTAACATTATTTGTTTTCACTTATCTCCTTAAAATGTTAAATATGAAGCAGCTGACCTTGATGAATAATGAAAGATTAATAAACATGCTTCTCTGGAGACTCGGGGCCAAGAGCAATACAGCCAGCAGCGTCTTATCCTGTAATCTTGACAGAACAGGACAGACACAGCGGTCTCCCTTCTCAGATAAAAATCACACTTACAATTCAAAAAAACGAGGAAAAAACATAACATAGTTTGTATTTAAATGAGAAGAATAAACTGCAGTCATGGGAGGATAAAACCTGCTACAAGTGGTTAAAAAAGTGCGAACTGGGCATTTAGTAGAAGGTACTGTTCAGAGTGGATAGTACATACTAAAGCTGAACGATTAGATGAGAATGTGCTGGCTTTATTATAAAATCTCTGACCAGCTGAAGTGTCTTTATTTTACAAATAAGGTTTCCTGGTAGAGATAAATGGTTTGCACAGTAGCAGCTGTTCTGTATCCAGGCTCAACACTGATGATGTCTAATGCATCCCGCTTTTCTCTTGCAGATTCTGTAGTATTTACATATCTCAAATAACCCATGACAGTTCCCCGACAAACCCCCCCTCCACAAAAACACACACAGGTCTTTTAAAACACTTAAAAGGCTCTGGGCATCACATAACCAGTGATGTGGATGTTAAACTTCCTGACCTTTCCCCCTCATCACATCTTACCTGATTGACTTCAACAGTAGTGTTAGCACACTTGCCCAAACACCCGAAGTGACGGCCAAAAACCTTCTCTGACAACAGCAAGAAATGTAAACACTTGCGTTACTCATAAACCTGTGATTTTAAATTGAGCTTGAGGACGAGAAGCTGACAAAGAAGAATAAATGACTCGTTTCTATTGCAAATTAGAGCCAATTTACTGTCTACAGCTTTTACACAGTTAAAGCTTTGTCAGTAAAAAACAGCCTGAGCTTTTGCAGCCTGTGAAGTGAAGCTGCTAAAGGATGATCATTGCTAGGAGACTGAGAAGATTCTGGCACTCTTCTTTATGATAATTACCACTTAACTGTTACTAATGGAGCAAGAAGGGTAGTTGCAATGTAATTGCGTATACTAGTAAAATGGTAAATAGTATAATCTTCTATTTGAATTCTTTTTAAAATGAGCAAATGACAGAACAAACACTGCAGAAAGAAGGTAAAAAACCCCAAAACATCGATATTGTCCTTCTGCTGCCATAAACCACGATCAATAAAAGAGGAAAACTGCAAAGATGACTCCATTTAATTATATGCAGTTAATGGATAAGGTTGTCAATATTCTACACTTTCACAAGTATTGTGTTGTTTTGTGAAATGCGATTGAAATGTTGTTAAACATTGATTTTATCCAGTGTCAGGTCACGTGTTGACAATATTGCCTCTTTTACTCAACATAAATGGTTCATATATTATGTTTTAATTTAGTGATCTGTAAATATCCACTTAGTAAACACTTAGAGTGAAATCTAGACTAAGTTTGTAATTACAGACAGCCGACTCCAAGCAAGTGACTAAGTGGAGCCTGAGTTGAGACTGCTGTTTCCAAGGTCAAAGAAAAACTTACAGGCTCAATTTCAGGAGGTGGATAGAAGCAACACCTCCATATAATGGTAATCAGAAGGGACTAAATATGAGTAATGATATTTTCTAAAGCCTAAATTACATTTCTAATGATTATGAGAACACATTGACTATGAGGAGCTGCTTTCAGAAAAGCAGTCAGTAAGCAGCCTGAGGATCACAATGGTTCTTGTTTTAAGCATTTTGTGCCACTCATTCATCCTGGACAGCATACCAGGCTGTTTCCCAAGAACATGCTCTGAATACTGAATAGCTGCAACATAATGTGGAGTGAACGCATTATGTGCAGTACCACAACAGCATTTTCTTCTCCAAAGATCTATTATCTTATCTTTCTGCGGCATCTAAACAACGCAGGCTTTACTCTGTTTGCCTGTCAACGTGTGGTGTTAGTGCATTAGCTAATGCTGCAATCTCATGTTGATATTTTTACTTTTTAACACACAGAAGTGCACTTTGTGTCTATTCTTACAGTTATCAGGATCTATACTGCATGATTTATGTTTTCCTTTGTGAACGGAAAGGTTTCTGGTCATAAATGCATTCCTTTCCGTGCAAAGAGTTTGGTCTTCTGTAGATTAGCAAATTCTGCTGTGCAATGCCCCTTTCAAAGATGCTTTTCACACACACACACACACACACACACACACACACACACACACACACACACACACACACACACACACACACAGGAGTGGGAGGATGTGATGGTAAAATCTTTCCCCAGCCTTCCCTTCTTTTTGCTCACAAGGTCACCCGATGCATACTGTATGTTCCAATAATGATATCACCCCACAGTCCACAACAGAAAAACAATAATCTATTTTAGTTTGACAATATATTTATATGTGCCCTATTTAATTATATAAAAACAGAGCAATACTTATCACATAAGCACACAGTAATTGACATATACAAAAGTAACTAGTAACATGAGCAGATGTAATGTTGACAATGTTGATATTTTACGATTTTAGAGAGATAACACTCCTATTATCTCCTAAGTATGCATCATTTTAATGTACATACTCAATGGACAGTTCAGTGATCCTGATTTAGCTCCATCTTCAGAGTGTCTACGCCTGCTGGGCCAGAGCCTGGGCTGCAGCCCGGGCAGCTAACCGCTCCCGTTTCTCCTGCTCGACCTTCTCCTTCGTCTCTTTCTCTCTCTGGATCAGCTGCCTCTTTTCAGCCTCCCAGGCCTTCACCCGGCTCTCATACTGCTCCAAGTCGACTTTCTCTGCAGCCCCCAGGTTCTGCTTGGCCAGAGCGGCCACTAAAGCCTGGAAGGAGGCAGAGTCCACTTTATCATGAGACTCCAGCTGGCTGCTCAGTTCCTGAAGAGGCAGGGACACAAAAATACGTTAAAGCACCCAACAGTGATGTCATCACTTCATATAAATTAATTGGGTGAAACCCTCAAAACCAGTGAACTCTATTTAATACATGGAGTCATGTTCTGATAAAGAAATCTGAGTCCACATTTAATTTTTAGAAATTAGTGCTTAAAAAAACAAAAACAAAAACAAAACAAAACTAAAAGCAGCTGTGAACCACAAACTTTAGCTCAGCACATTTTAGACGTGTGTATCTGCATGTGTTGTGTATGTCACACACCGAATATGAAATGTTTTGTCTGTTTAATGCAGCTGGAGTTTGAGTGGACCAGTAACGGACCACACTGACTGGCCGGTATCAGATATTAAAAGACACCAACTTGATCAGTAAAACTAGTCACACCTTAATGGTTCCTTGTGGAGTTTTTGACCACTATTAACAATGTTAATATGAACTGCAGCAATGTTTTTATCTGTGGGTCCCTGTTTGTTTGCTCTTGTGCACATGCGCGAGGATACAGCCGAGGCGATACAAATTCCAGCCAGTGGTTTCCCCAATATGTCACTGATCAACGGGTGGCAGTAACATGTCAACGAACACACTACTGTGCCATCAAAAGAAAGAAATAAGAAGACGGCTAGCTAGTAACCATGGATCAAAATGTTCTATGAGGAAGGAAATGCATTCAACACATTTGTTAGACCTCAAGGACATACACAATGCATGTTGGTGAGCAACACTGAATGTAAACTGAAATTTTAGTCTTCATTTATTTTTGGACAACATTATTTTATCATCACACACGGTAATTTTGTTAAGGCTGTAATAAATCTCTGTCTAGATTGTATGTTACAATACTGTTACAATTTAATTACATTTTAAAGAATCAAGTAAAAAACCCTTAGTATTCCGCCCACGCAGATTTTACTGAGAAAATTCTGAGTTACAACCCCAGTCATGACAGAAAACCCTGTTTATCACATGTTTACTGGCTTACCCTGACAAGGAAAACATATGTAAATTCAGTTGCTACTACAAACAAAAGCACACCTGACGCACACAACAAACACCCACCTTGAATCTGCTGACATGTTGAGGAAGCTTAGCCTGCTCGGCCTCATCATCTTCACCTACAGCATCTTGTTTCTTGTCCTCTTCACCTGCTGACTCCTCTCCAGAGGAGTCACTGTCTGAGGTAGAAGACAGTTCCTGCAGCAAGTCATTCATGTAGTCCAGCTGAAGAATATTTAAAATCAAGGTTAAATATGCGGAAATATTATTTTTTTATACATTATGTTTGCAAAATCAATATAAAGTGCAGTTCTGAAAAAACGGTCACTGCCTAATAAGTCTTTATTTGTTGTATATTCAATTACATGAGTAAAAGTTAGATATTTTCAACTTTTTAAGAAGATGCAGTTCCTTATTTTAAGATTACAGAACAGGCATGTAATGATGAAAGAGGCTGAACACCTCACTTGACAACTCACCTCTTAATCTTAGGAAGAGGTAAGATTAACAATGACCTGAGGCGGCAGTCACCAGCACCTTCATTTGAGGTGTAATATTTCCTCTCTGTCCTACAGCGTTATCTGCTCTGTCTGCATTATTGCTGCGCTGCTGTCTGACACAAGCCGTTTAGTTCCTGTTGCAGTGATTCTCACAGACATCCTGCGTGCTCCCGGCTCTTCAAAATCTCATTAGACGTGGACAAAGATGAACTATTGAACTGGACAGCACAGGCCGGATTAGAGGCTCTACACCCGACTGTGTGTTCGCGCATATATGCAAAAATAACAACAATATGACATCGCGCGTGTGTTCCATCTCTGTGTCATACACCCCACCTGGAGAGTAACAACAGTCTCTACTGTGTCTGTGTAATGCCATGTTGTTAATCATTTTGTTGTGTGACTCAGAGCCATGCTCAATATTTTAGACTTTGCAACATTTCCAGTGATTGGGATCATTTTTATGTAAGGTACAATGATGCCGATCGATCATGCTGTGGTGCTAACTACTGAGACGCCAGCCCTGCGTGACTTAATTAGTGTAACTGAAAACAGAAACGATGAAGTTAATGATGACAATGATGAGGAAGCTAATGTATTTAATGGGTCTGGCCAATACCTGATCCACTTAATAAGGTCAATATTGGCCCCAAGCAGAGAAATTCTACCATTTTTTCATCTTGTCTATTGTTAAAATATAAAATGATATAATAGCAAGCCAGTCATAATGCATTCCTGTTCAACACCACTGCAATCTACATTACTATCTTTGTAAATGTCGAATTTATGGCAGAACAGGAGATCATTAGATTTTACAGTTGTACCTAATAAAGTGGCCACGGAGTGTATATCCAGTAGTCACCTGAGTTTTGTTCATAATAGAGTAACGACTATGCCCACACCTGACACCCCACTATGAAGACTGGACATTTGAAATGTTGTGCAAAGCCACTGCACAGAGCAGTTGTCTGTACACCTCTACAAGTGATAAAGCCTGTAAATGATAAATAGCTTTATAATGAACAAGAACTGGAAACACTAATCTTCCTGCAGGAAAGTGTCTTCTTTCAGATGATTTTTTGTGTGTGTATAAGACGACCACACACACACACACACACATACACACACACACACATACACACACACACATACACACACAAGAGGAAATTCTCCTTTGAATTTCTCTGTCCTCCTTACTGTGTCTTTGGACAGCTTGACATCACCAGAAGCAGCAGCCACTCTCTCCATGACAGCCAGCGCTCGGTCCAAATACCCACGACCCCAGAAGAGAGGCATCCCTTTGAACACAGCATGTATGCCCTTTAACATCTCCACCTTGCCTGGACGTGGAAGGAGGAGAAGAACAAATGAGACAAACAGCCTGATGAAAGAACACTAGATGGATCAATCACTGTGAAAAACACTGTGGTGGAAGAAACTCAAAGACACACCTAGGAGAGCATTGCCAAGTAGCTGAGCGCTGAGGCCAACAGTGTTGTCTTGCTTCAGTCCACAGATGAGCAGTGATGCTCCCAAAGCCCGCTCCTCTGACACCTGAACACAGTGAGAAACAAGATGAAGTATTTTATTTGAATAAAAATAATATTTGTTGTTTTGAGTTTAAGGCATCTGTTTTTCCAAAATTAGTGTATTGCACACTTTTTTCACTCTGAATATAAGGAAATTGAAGACTTCAGTAGTGCCAAAGTTAATGTAAATATTTCCAAACATAAGAATATTCTGGGGTCATTTGTTTTCGTAACACCTCCCATCTTGCTGTTGTTGCTGTTTCACTCACAGTGAGTTGTGGTCTGGTTGCTAGGTAACAGCCCAGAGCGTGCAGAGACAGGATCTGTGTGGAAGGAAGGTCGAAAGCCTCCTGAAGCATCACCTCTTCAACCACAGAGCATGCACCTGCACAATTACAACAAAAACATGACACTTTTGTATTTTTCTTTCTACAATGTATGTTATCATTCATTCTCTAGAGGAGCGGAGGAAGGCTTAACTGGACGTTTAAGTCACATGCTTTATGTTCGTCGTGATTTATTCACTTCCGCTAGTGAGTATTTACAGCAGCAGGACGGTGAGACTGACTTAAAATAAATTACAGTGTCCACTGATGTGTTTTTGATGGACAATGGAGCTCTATGAAACCAGAGCAATAAGATATATCGGGTTTTAGTTACTCAGGCAGTACTTTTCATGGGATTTGCTGACAATATAAAACATAAAATACTGCCAGATCATCTTTAAAAGTAATGAAACATCAGATTTGAGTTGCAGTACTGAAGTTATAGAGAATATATAAGCGCTAAACAAACAGAATTCATCATTTTATCAAATGTAATCAAAACTTCAACACACAACTGAACATTGTAATACCAACTATGTGGTATTCACTTGTTGAAAAATGGTGTATTGTTTACTGTCTAATGTTATTACAGAAAACATAATCAGGCTTCCCCTTTACCCCTGTCTCTTACAAACAAGGAAAGAAATGTTTAAAATCTGACTTTGGTGATTTGACAGACAGCCTGTTCCCACTCCTGGCAATATTCAAAGTCAACAAGAATGTGTTTGGAATCGTGCAGGTGTTTTATTTATTTCAATCTGCCTGAACCTTATTTTTTCCTTTCAAAATGTTTGATTGAAAACATGCTTTAACAAAAGGCCTTACTTTTAATGTCTCCATCCTTAATGCAAGAATCTATGAGCAGATTGAAGGTGAAGTCATCTGGGAATATTCCGTACTGGACCTGCACACACACACACACACACACACACACACACACACACACACACACACACACACACACACACACACACATACACACACACAGAATATTTGCATCACATGTATAGCATGATTTTTTACATTATTTATCCATGAACATTGACTGTTTACCCAACATGATTTGGTAAAGACGGTTCCTTATACACATAATGATTCAACTGCCGAGTCCTAATGCACAACTGACATGGAGACCTCTAATCTCACAGTAACATGATACAAATCACAACAACAACAATAGGCACCATACTGATGAGCCTGCTCCATTTTACGTCACTGTAAACACGTCATTGGCTAGTGGACGTCGCTGCTTTTGGAATAATGCAGCGATTCCCAGATACTACAACTCATTCAAGGAACCGTACACATGCTGGGCTGAAAATGTCAAACATGTTTGATGTTATTTGTTCTGCTCAGATCTGTTTGAAAATGCATCTGGGTGGTTAAGATTGGATCTGTGATTGCTCACACTGCCAGATAGCTGCAGCTGTCAGCCCTGATCAGGAGGCTCTGATCAGATTTCCTTTCTGATTATAAAGACGGGCCTCCTTTACATTGACCAAAGAGTCTTCTAATTTTGAGCCTGTGTCTAATTTGTTGTCTTAAGAATAAATGGAGGGATTGTAATGTGTTGTGTACCTTGTTTTTAAGTGTGTGCAGGGCCTTCTCTCTGGCCCCGTATTTCAGACACTGTCTGATCCAATCGTGAATGGTCCAGTCTCTCAGGTACCAACAGTTTGGACTGTGACGAAACCTGGAGAGATTAAAAACACACATTAAGTGTTTCTTTTTTTATACATCCATCACAGTTCTGCTTTATCAACATGCAAGATAAAATGATGTGAGGAAGAGAAGACATGCGACCACATTTGAATGTCACAAGTCTGTGGTATTAACTATTTCAGTTGCTGAACCACCAGAAGAGCAAATAGCAAATTTGACAGCTTCAACCTGAAGAATCAGCACTAATAACTCAAATACAAGAGTCCAAACACATCAAAAACAGTTGAATGTACTGGCTATAATAATTACCATTTACAAACTTCCTAAAGTGGAAAGGTAGTCATTTAATTCTCACATGATTATGAAAATGAATGTGACCTGAACAAGGGTACGATTGGGAAATATACTAAAAGTTGTAATCACAAGAAGGGGTGCAGATTCCAGAGGAAGGAGTAAACAGGAAAGGTCTGGATTTGCCGCGAACAAAGACAAGCATGTGACTGAACATAAACCAAAACAGACAAACCAAACAGACAATTCATTCCAAGAAAAGCACACAAATTGGTACCACACAAAACCAAGGAAGCCGAAGACATCTGACACAGAAATGAAGATGCAGAAAGAGTAAAAATGATTCCTCTTACTTGTAAAGGTAGTACTCTGCTTGATCAACTTCCTCTCGAGATGAAATGTTGTCAACAAACTGAAACAGAAATTATAAATACTTATTTTAAACTTTGTCCCTTCTGCCATCAAATTCAAAAATGATTTGTTGATTTTTCAGCGACAGGTTTATCTCAAAGGCTAATTAAATCTAGATCCAACTTACCCGTGACATAGTCAGAGAGCTAACTGGGAAATTCCTTTCATATGTCCTGTCCATACTGGTGGCCAGTACAGCTGTAAGTTAAAAGAAAAAAACAACATCAACAAGGCTATTATTAGTTTTATCATGTAATAAACAAACTACTCAGAATGTCTTTTTACATGCCAATGTGACACACTTGTCTGCAGCACCAAATTAAATGTGTTCGATTGTGTCATCAAATGCTTCATCTTCAGTTGTGATCCATTTAAAACTTTTCAAAACTGAAGTATTACTGATATTAATTTTATTTAAGCCATGGTAGGCTGTGTGTAATTATTTCCACATTATTGAACAGTTACCAATCAGTGCACCGTGATGCTGCAGTGTTACAGTGCCACCCTGTGTCGATCAAGTGCACACACAGTAACATTTAGTGCTGGACTGCTGCATGTCTTCATTGTTTTGAAATAAAGTAACCAGCGATCAATAAATCTGGATGTGGTGATATGTTAGTTACACGTCACATTTCATCTCAAGTGTACCTGGCGATTGTAGTAGGGTTTGGTATCGATTGAAAATGTTCAATATCGGTGCTGATTATAATACTTGAGTTTCAGCATCAATACCCAGACAAAGAATCTTAATCTTAATGTAACAAAACAAGCTTGACTTTAGTGTTTATTTTGTCTTAAAACAAAATATTATATATTATATTATTATTATTATTATTATTGTTGTATTAAGCTGAACTATAACAGAACGTTACCATTTAAATTATCTATATGAAACTAGCAAAATTATGATTTAAAAATCAGGAAATATCTGATCAAAGAAAAAAAAAGTAAGAATCTGACCAGGCATTCAATGCCAACTCCCTGTACTTTACAGTTTTAAAACACTCAATGTGTACATATCAGTGATACCAAAAAAGTACTGAAGATTGATATCCAGCCATTGATTATAGCACTCCCAGTTTAGGGGCTGCGTCTTTTACAATTCATATGTTGACACAACCGGTGTATCATCTGCAGCCTTCAGTGACTATAATGCAGTTGTATTTTTGATCCATTCTCTGTAGCTTCTTACCATGTGCAGGAGCCTATCCTAGCTCTGACAGGTGGCTAGTCTGTCAGTCTATAACATGTACAGACACATATAGAAAGTCATTCACACTTATAATTCATACCTATGAGCAATTTAGAATCTCCAATTCACCTTTGTTTGGACTGTGGCAAGAAACCCACACGTGGAGAACATTTGAACACAGGCTCTTCTTTTATTAAATTAAATAAAGGATTAAAATGTGGTATACTGTATATGAACTAGTTGACAACATAAAGTTCCCCTGGATAATGCCCCAAATCCTGACCCCCATGCACGATGGAGACTCTAATTATTATTATTGGCTGGACTGTTTAAACCATGATGTGATATGTGAATACCATTACCAGTTTTACTCTTACCCAGGTTATGAGGATCTTTCTCTCTTGCCTCCCACATTTTGTTATCTGTGTAAGCTGCTGAGAGCAGCCATCTTCTGGCTGCAAAGACAAACAGTGAACCAAGTCATGTAGATACAAATACTACACGTAAGTTAAGAAATCTTAACGAGAGCAAATTGTGTGTTGAGACCTCAGTTTCACAGGTAACGTTAGGCGGTTAATAGCGGTAGCTACATTCAGTTAGCTAATAAGATAAACTGGGGACATTTAGTTCCTCCTGTCTAAACATCTGAATAAGAACAATGAAGGCAAAATAAATCGAAGTTAAAAAAGACATATAATTAAAAATAAAACTATAATTTTCTCGTAGCCAGATATAAGATGAGTTTACCTGAAAGGGACGGAGATAAACATTTAACTTTGACTGCTGAAGTCACACATCGCTTCCACACGGAGGCTGCCATCTTTGGACGATACCATTTCTTAGCCGGGGCGGGGGTTATTTCTGATGTTCCCTCAAACTGACATAAGAGGGTTATACCAAAACTGAAATCCTGTATCTTTTTTAATTATTCCTTTGCACGTAAAAGTATTTTGCTAACTATTTACGAATAACGTTGTAAAAGCGCAAAAAGAGCGCAAATCTATACAATATTTTTTAAACAAGTCTTTATTTACAACAAAGACCAACAACAATCACACATAAAACTGAGCGCAAACTTTATACGAGGCAGGGGAGTCCATTATGTCTATTGAAGTCCAATAATTAAAGTTCAAATTAAACCAAATTCATCTAAAATACTGACAAGCCTTCTTCAGAGTTTGGAGCATGTCAGTTGAGATTTGTGGATGTGAAATTTACCCTGAATTATTAGCAACCGATGTAGAAAATATTCACTTCCAGCCCACAAACCACAAGGTAGCCTACAACATCACATGAAATAGGCCTACTTCAGTTTTCACATTAGTACCCATTTCTAAAATTCTGCACATTTCCCCACAAGTAGAGTATATCCTATACTGAAAAAATAAACATTTCCTTTTCTAAATTACAAAAAATCAGTGATGTAAAATATTGAAGGATACCTCTTTGTACTAATGCAGTATCTATGTTTTTTTAAATAATAGGCTATAATATTTTAAGGCTCGTTACATTTTAATCTATCCTGGCATTTATGATGCCTAAATATTTTTTTTAGCTTCCTCAAGCAATGTTCTTGGACAAAGTTGTTGTCAGATTGATTGGCATCAGTAAAACGCACACACATATTGGTTGGCTGGGGTAAATAGAAGTAACTCTTTGGTAGGAGTGTGCTTTGAAATTAAGTTATAGGACAAATCTCTTGAATCTAAAAATATTTTAATATAGAAAATAGAGCAGAGCACTTAAACAGTACCAATGTTGTGACAGTAGAGGGCGCTGTTTATATAAGGAGGAGACGACACTACACTAAAGTAGAAGTGCAGCAGCTTCACTTTGCCCAGTGGCACTGCACACAAAGCTATGAAAAGCCCCAGTGTTAGTTACTCAGCATCATGGATGACTGCTTCCTGAAGCTTGTCAGGACATTACATTTGTCCAGTCATGTTTAAAAGATTGCAGGCTAAAATAGTAACACACCCTCAAACTAAAGCAGGAGGGACGATAGCACCTTACATTGGGGAGCTGAGCTATTTAGTTTAAACTATGTATTTATTTGGACCGTCGACCTGTTGTCCTCTCTCACCTCTCCATCAGTGAGCCAGTGCTTTTGTTCTCCATTCCTACTACAGGAGGACAGCCCTCAGCTATAATTACAGTAAACTCCTTGGCTGTGGGTCAAAGGAGGTGACAGGTTGAGACTGGGGTGGGACGGTTTTGCTAAACAAAACGTGGAAGAATTTTAGCACCATCTCATTTTCTTGCTCGCCAACAAAACAGGAAGCTCTAACCCGAGCTGCACTAGAGAGAACTGACAGGAAGTAAACATTTCTATACGCACAACTGGGGATACAGCTACCTCTTCAGGAATATACTATGAATAGAGTCAGATATTCTCTATTCTGTTCTATTCTATTCTATTGTTGTGATGTGTTGTAATCTTGCAAGAGCCAATACTGTCTGAAACTCCTTCCCACACTATTCTCCTCATCTAAAAAGGCGTTTGTTTGCGGACGTGGTCCAATGATGCAAATAATTCAGAAGTATATGTTTTCTGTATCTCATTTACGTGCATCCCCTGTCTACTTCCTTTTTTTCACAGCCATAGCATCATAGAATATAGGACATTGTTGTCTGAATAGGTAAGTGAGACAGAACGGTGTGTGACACAAAAACTGCAGTGTAAGAAATGTGTTTATACATGATGACAAGTCATTTTGGTGGAGTACCTTTTTTTTCAGCAACAAGAACAATATAGAGTATAGTGACTGAATAAATTGTTATGCTTGAGCAATAATTATCACATGTCAGCCAATCAATCAGATAAGAGCATCAGCAGTATCATTATGCTGGTCATAATATTTTGAGTCAAGTCTAGAAATTGTGTGCATGAAGATGGGGAATAAAAGCCCAAATATAGTGTATTCATCACCTATAGTATAGTATAAAACACAACAGAATGACAAAGGTATATATAGGTTATGACATTAATTACAAAACAAAATTGTAAAACAGATGTTAGAGTCTATTTTAAACATGTGCTCTAGGACTTTAGGAAAGATGCAGTAAGATGGATGAGAGTCTAATAAGACATGAAATGATGTGAAATATCACCTTTCTGATTTGGAAAACATTTATATGATAAATTGCAAGACAGTAAAGTGGATGGGCAGCACCCTGTAATATACAACCTGACATCTCTTTGTTTAACCTAAAATAAATCAAGAGATTGTTTTTTAAAAATCTCTATGACCCTAAAACTGACAGCAAAGGCTTTCTGTAGTATTGTAGTCCAGCTGGAGTGATGAGGATCAGGTTAGTAGATAAGTAAGAGTAGGGCTGCAACTGATATTTCAATCATTGATTGATCTGTTAATTATTTTTTGATGAATAGCTCAATTGGTTGGTCTTAAAAAAAAGTGAAAAATGTCCATCACAATTTCCCAAAGCCCGAAGTTACAGCTTCAAAATGCTTCTAAATTATCCCCTTTACAGTGATATCAAGCAGAGAAAAGCAGAAAATCCTCACATTTGAGAAGCTGGTACCAACAAATATTTGGCATTTTTGCTTAGTAAATGACTGAAACAATCAATCAAAAATAGTTTCTATTGATCCAGCACTAAGTCAGTGGATGTTGTGGGGTAAATTATCATTGGTAAGAAAGAACATGCATGAAATAATTAAATTATATAATAAACTAAGAAAAAGCAGGAGGACGAACATGTGAATGGATTTTGTTATCAACTACCCTAAATATAGAACATATTTGGAGCCTGCACACCACTTATCTGCTGAGGAAGAGTAGTCTAACATCAAGATTTACATTTCTTTTTTTAAGGCCAACCACATAAACTTTATTTGAAAGCTTTTTTTGAGTATGAATCACAACATTTGGGTAATTTTAATTATCTCTGTGGTGTCTAAATCACTGATTCATGAACTGTATCTTGTCCTTTCCCTAATGAGACATTATCTTGTCATCTTGTCATGGTTATGATAAGTGTGTTGGTTTTCATCGCAAAGCAGACATTAACCGTTTCTTACCACAGGATTCATTTTCCCATCAGACAAGTATTTACCTGTTCTCCTATGTGTCTGGGCGTGGGTGATCTCTGGATCAGCGTGGTCTCTAAAGTTTCAGTTCATTAAAAACACACAGGAGAGATAGAATTACCTCATGAAACACCATCTTTCATTTGGTCTCTGAGCTGTGATCAGTTGCTGTTCCTCAGAGATTGCACAATATAATGCTGCTGCAGAGAGGAGCTCATTCTAGACAGGAGACAGTGATACAAACAGTGTATCCTCTCTGAGCCAGCGGTCGGGATTGAAACGTGTAGGTGAGGAAAGGAAAGGAGAGGAGGATGTGAGAACTTCCTCAAACTGTTTGCAGTTTCGCCCTTTAGGACACGGTGGTCCTCACTGGTAGAAATAGAGAAGCTGCTGTTCTGCATTTCATCTGACAAGAAATGATTCGGTGTTTACCTGAACTGTCACAATGAAGTGAGGTATAATGTGATGCTATAGCCCAGTGGGCTTGATGTTATATCACAGTGTCAATTGAAACACAGCAAACACCATTTTAAATTACCTTTTGCTATATTACTTTATAATAGTTATGAGATATAGGTGAGATATCCAACATGATGCAATGTCTGATAATGCGTCTTCTTCTACTTTGTAATAAAAAACCTGTTTTTAGGCATTATTTCATTCCAGTAGTATTTCTGTTTTCAGTGGGTCCTCTGCAATGAGCAGCAACAATGCTTTGTTATGAGACATATGAAGCCTTTGTCTGGGACACCCACTGTGTCCGTCACTGCTGTTTGATCACAACCTAAAAGAGAGAAGGGGAGAGGTGTTTTCTCTTCCTCTTCCTCTGCTTTGAAAGAGAAGCAGGAGGAGAAGGGCGAGCTTTCTGAAACTCACAGCAATCATCTCTGGCTTGGTAAAGTATGTGTCAGACGGAGAGGACTGAGATTTAATATCTGGGCTTATATTCTTTCAAATGTTTAAAAACACAAACCGCAGGTTCATTGCACAGGTTCATGAGTTCAAGCTTTTATTTGTGTATTTATGTTGTAGAATCATATTCAGGTGCCCACCAGTACACTGTCATACAATAAAAACACAGCCATCCCCCAAAAACTGAACTAACAAAGGCATATAGATAAAAAAAAATCTGAACATTAGACATAAAAAAAGCAAAATCACAGTTTATTTCATAAAGACACTCAAAGATTTGGAAAAACTCAAGCTTTGTCATATCTGTATCTGTCAAAAACTTACTTTGGGTACAAAGTCCCAAACAAATGAACAAAAATAACAAAATAAACCCAAAACATACACAAACACCTTTTTCATTTTAATATTATAGACTTACTCAAAAAGAGAGTCAAAGTTAAAGCAAAATTGCCTATTTGAGTCAATATTGAAAAATCATTTGTAAAAAAAAACAAAAATATTAAATACATTTTTGCATTTTATTTTCAAAAAAGCTACACCCTAATCATACTTTCCCACTCATACATGCACATTAACCTTCTGTCAGTGACTATTAATCTATGATATGTTCTGTACATGCAGTATGCTTCACAGCTTTGTATTTCAGTTACTTCATTTTTATCTTTTGCTCTGTTAATAAACACAGTATGTTCATCTTTCTCTTTTTGTCCTAAACTACTATACCACATCCTCTATAATCAGTTTTATTTAGAGACCTAACACACTTTCCTCTCTCCTCAGGGGCGTGTCTCCTGAACATCATCTCCATTTTCCTCAAAAAAAACCCTCAGCTTTCCCTAAAACCTGAACCTTCTACTCATTCTTAATCTAATTTTTCCTCATTCTTTGTCTTCTTCATCCTGTGGACCCGTAACTCCCATGAATTCACCTGTCTCCGATCTGCTCTGGTGCCTCTCTGCTATATCGATGGCTGCGTCACAAAAGCCACCCATCTGCTGTTCGCTTTGCTCTGGCTCATCTAGCTCTCGATGATGATCTTCTAGTTCTGAATCAGAGTCAAAATCATACGACTGTCTACGGCCTGTCTCACGGCGGTACACCTGGTCAGCTAGCTCTGAATCAGATTCGTAGGCCATCTCGGATGTCTCTTCTGACTGTAACAGCTGCACCTGGTCACTTCTGGGATCTACAGAGCGTCCTTCTGCTGCTGACTCCCTCTCATATGTCTGTTCATCTAAACTATGCTGATACATTTGTTTCTGCTTTTCCCCTGGCCTTAGTTCAGCTGGAGACCCCTGCCCTCTCTCCTCCAGCTCAGGGATGTACTGGTCCTCGCCTGCCGGCTCATGTTGGTCCACCTCGGGGCTATACTGGCTCCTTCTGTACAAACTCTCCTCATCCTCCTCCTGACATGAGCTCCCAGGGATGCTCTCGCCATCAGACTGGGAGAGACGGAGACTGGGCAGGCCCGGGGGCTTCTGGGAAAGGTCAAACGGCTCCTCTTGGCTGAAGTGGGTGAGGAGGCCCATGGGCGTGGACAGACAGAATCGTCCTCTTTGCCTAAACACTAAAGTCAGAGAAATAAGTGATTACATCAAGCAACTTTTGCATGTATATTGAGTATACCATCTACAATATGTGAATCCTTACGTCTTTCATCCAGCCCTCTGTCCATGACACCGTGTTTGACCTTCATGTGTCTGGTGAGGTTTCCCTTCAGCGTGAATTTGCTTGGGCAGTAAAGGCATTTGAAGGGTTTGCTGTCTGAGTGGAGATGCATGTGACCCATTAGGTTGTGCATCCTGTTAAACTCCTTCCCACAAAGCTGAAAGGAGAGAAGTGTAAGGTAGGTTGTCATTAGCCAAATAAGAAATCTGGCACATAACCCCCAGTAAAATGGCGACATGCCAATTTTACACTTGTTACGTGTTAATTAGTGAGCTTTAGAGGTGCTGATAGGTGTATTTTGTTACCTTTGGACAGGCTAGCTCAAGCTACATGTTTACCATACAGACATGAGAGTGGTACCTTCTCATCTAACTCCCAGCAAGAAAGCGAAGTAGCATATTTCCCAGAATGTCAAATGATTCCTTTTGTGGCAAGTAAAAGTCCTGCATTCAAAATTTTGCTTAATTAGAAGTACAGATGTGTTATCAACAAAATCTATTTAAAGTATGGAAAGCAAAAATACAAATTTTACTCCTTTCTGATCATGTAGTTTGTTAATCAAATCTCAATCTGAAAAGTAACTACTAAGCTGTCAGATAAATGTAGCTGAGTGAGTAAAAAGTAATGTTTTCCCTCTGAAATGCAGTGGAGTATAAATAAAAAGTATTTGAAGTATCAGAATTTGGTGATACTTAAGTAAAGTACAAGAAGCTCAAAACTGCATGCAAGCACAGTACTTGAGAAACTGTACTTAGTTACTTTCCACCAATGGCTACAGTAAACACTATTTGAGGACACGAAAACAATAGGCCAACACCATCCATCTATTATTTTTCTTTCTCTGCCAAAACTCCTTTGTTAGATGACTAATTTTTGCAGAATGCCGAGTTGTAGAGCTACACGTAATCATGAATGAATGTGCAGGCATTCAGATATACATAGACACACACACCCTTTCTCCCTCCTTCTGTCCTTGTTTTCCTCTTTTCCTCTTTGTCTTCCCCCCTCTCTCTCACTCCCTGACACACACAAGAAAAACAGAAAGAGACAGAGAGAGAGAGAGGAAGCAACATCGAGACAGGGCCAGGAGGAGAACAGGGAAGGGCAACTCCTGCGCTGTCCTTCCTCTGCATTCTTTTTTATTAGGGTGGTCCTTTCCTTCAGGAGGAGAGAGGGACTGTAAACTGTCCAAGAGGACCGTGAGAAAACAGGAAGCTCCCTCCAGCAGCAGAGAAAGCGAGATGAAATCTATTTGAGGGCCCTGTTCTCCGGGGAGGCTGGGGGCCATTGTTAGAGAGGCGGTTTGTGCAGCAATATCCTTCCTATGGACAAGGAGGCTCCTACTGCCAAAAACCTCTCTGCTATCTGGTCATCGTTTCAGTCCTCATACCAAACACCAAGGTCAAAACAGACACTCCAGAAAAGTGGGGAAATCCTTTAATAGCAGCTACCACTAAATATTACAGGATTGGTTCTTGGCAGTGATTTTCAGTAATATTTAATACTTAACACCTGGAGTCTTGATGCCTTTATCCAAACACCTTACAGTCAAAGGACAGAATATTAAACTAATAGTTTGCAAAATACGCTTAATCGCTTTCTTGCCGAGAGTGAGATGAGAAGATCAATACCACTCTCATGTCCGACACTAAAAATGAAGCTAGAGCAAGCAGACGGTTAGCTTAGCACAAAGACTGGAAACAGAGGAAAACAGCTATCCTGGCACTGTACAAAGGTAACAATATTTGTACAGAGCCAACCTAGCTGTTTCACCCTGTTTCCAGTCTTTGTGCTAAGCTCATCTTACGGCTGCTGACGGTAGTTTCATAATCACCCAACAAATCCTGCAAATCAATTCACAAAATATATTGTTAGTAATGGCCTTTTAGAACAACGCACAGAAGCTTTTTTTGATCTGACGCATTATCGCCAGGACCACATAATTTGTCTTTGCCTTCTAAAACCAATAATTTTTTTTTTTACAAATTAATGAAAATAATGTTTTATGATGTGACAGCGCTATGGTTAAGGTTAGGTTAGGTTTACGCACAAAAGCAACTTGGTTAGGGTTAGGGAAACATTGTGGTTTGGGTTGCAATTACTACCTTGTTAAGGTCAGGGGACTTTTGTTGTCATGGTTACAATAATAACCACTTGGTCAAGGTTAGAGATTGATTGCAGTCATGGTTGACTGTCGGTAGGAAACGGTAAACAAAAAGCAGTCCCCCCTGTAAAGAACAACGTTTTGTTCACCCATCCATCCACCCCAACCTCTTCCCTCTGTGAACTTTGTCGCGGTATAATAACGTCACCCAACTTCCTTCTTTGCTCCGGACGGACAAGAGTCCGTAATTACTATTACTAGGGCTTTGTCAGTTGAACATGGGTCGTTTTGGGACATTTTCTGAAACAACAGATTCTGTCTTTTTTCTTGGGAGGACATTCTCTGATTACTGTACAGATGTGAGCAGTATGGATCTTCGCAAACAAGAGTAGTTCAGAAAATGTTGAACTATTCCTTTTATCAGTGAACGAAAGAGGAACTGAACGCCAAAACACAACGCAAAGAGCCAAATCTGACATGTTAAATTTGACCAACCTTGCATTTATAGGGCTTGATGTCCGAGTGGACGATCATATGAGCCTTGAGAGTCTGTTTTTGGACGAAACTCTTGAAGCACATGTGGCACTGGTAGGCCCGTATGTTGGTGTGGATGAGGACATGGCGCTTCATGTTGGCCAACAGGGTGAACTCACGACCACAGATGCGACACTTGTGCTCCTTCACCCCCTGAAGAACGAGAGAATGTGGAAGTGTGCGTGGCGTGAGAAATGTGGTCAACAGACGAGTCTGTCTGCTGCTTAAAATTTTGGCTAGTTTAACCTCTAAAATCCAGCTGAATTTTACTTTACAATCTTTATTTAAAATGTTTTTGTGGATATCCCAAAGTTTCAAAAGATACCAATATGTCTTTTTTGGGAAATGATGTCTTGGTTTTCAAATCTCAGTGTAAACATCAGACCACTTCAATGAAGACTTGGGACCAGCTCATACAGTATATTTATATATAATACTGTCAAACAGTGTGGAATCAGATGTTTTTTCTAACACTGAAGCTACTAAAGGGGAAATAGAAGATGAAAACCGGATGTTAACGGGTTAAAAATAGCTTCAGGAGCCAGAATTTAAGGGGGAATTGCTTTGAGACAGCTGCCAAAACAACCTGTTAGGCTGGAGTCCAAACTCTTTCAGGCATCTTCACTATCCAAAATGTGCACAAGGAATAATGGAAATGTCTTGATGTGACAGCATAATTGATAACTCTGTTTGATGCCAAAAATCCATGCTTTTGCTTCCAACACGTCCGTCAAAAAAAACCCAAAAACATTGGGAAATACTGTCTTTTCTCTTTGTCCTCCTAATTAAACCTACTTTGTGAGTGAGCGTGTGCTGTTTCAGGTGGTGTGACTGGATGAACTCCATCCCACACTCACTGCAGATGTACGGTCTGATGTCTTTGTGTTTCATCATGTGGTTCTGAAGCTGGCTTGGGTACTGGAAAGTCTTCTGGCACTCTGCACACCTGCAGGAACAACAGGTATACAGTAAGCTCTTCATAGAGCCAAATGGAGAACTGAGCAGTAGTTCAACATTGTGGGAAAAGAATTAAATGAGAAGACCACTCTCAATTTGTATGGTAAATATGAAGCTACTGTTAGCAACTGGTTAGCTTAGCTTAGTACAAACACTGAAAATAAGCTTCAACAGCTAGCATGGCTCTGTCCAAATGTAATAAAATCCGCCAACCAGCACCTCTAACGCTCACTATAATGTTATATCTTGTTTGTTTCATCCACAAAAATGTTTACATTGGCTTGTGTGCTGGACTATTTCTTTGCGGCACAATTTCTAGATTATCTACTGATTAAACAAATTAAATATAACATGTTAATTTGTGAGCTTTAGAGGTGCTGGCAGGCAGATTTTGTTACCGTTGGGCAGAGCCTGGCTAGCTGTTTCCCCCTTTCCATCTTTATGCTAAGCTAAGCTAACTGGCTGTTAGCTGTAGCTTCATATTTAGTGTACAGTCATGAGAGTGGTATCAATCTAACTCTCGACAAGAAAACTAATAATAATTTCCCAAAATGTCACAGTATCGCACACCACACGACAAATCAGGAAAGGGAAGAAGTATTTTTGTGCTCACCTGTACAGGGTGGGGCCGCGATGGGCGGTCAGGTGCCTCTTCAGCTGGGCCAGCGTGGGGAAATCCAGGCCACACTCCACACATACGTTCTCCTGGCCTTTCTCGTGCTTCAGCTCATGGGCGCGAAGCTCACTGGGGTAAGCAAAACCTCGGCCACACACACTGCAGCTGGTGAGGCAGATAAAGTGTGTGAAAGATGAGGATAAAAAGAGGACAGTTGAAAATAAAAAGCACACAAAAATCCTGCTACAAAACATCTACCTGTATGGCTTCACATCACTGTGCTGCATCATGTGTCTCTTCAGGTGGCTGGTCTGAGTGAAGGCCTTGTGGCACACCTGGCACTTGTGGGGCCTCATGCCCTGGTGGGTAAGCAGGTGTGTGTGCAGGTGGCTCAGCTGCTTAAACAGCTTCCCACACAGGTGGCACCCATGTGGCTTGATGCCGTTGTGCCCCAGGATGTGCGTGACCAGGTTGTACTTGGAGGTGTAGGACTTCTCACACATACGACACTTCCATCTCTTCTGGTCTCCTCCCACATCCACATAATAGCTGTCATCCACGTGGACGTTGAGACCGAGCTTTTCAGCTGTGGTTGTCCCACCGCGAGGAGGTTCGTCACGGCTGTGATGCCTGGGGTGGAGGTCCTCTCTTGGGTAGAAAGAACCAGGGGAGAGGTGCATGACAGGGCCAGGCATGAAGAAGGGGTATGGGAGGAGGCTGTGGTGGAGAGATGGGAAGTAGCGAGGGTGGAGGAGGAGAGGAGAAGGAGGCCAAACAGGGGAAGGACTGAGAGGCTCCTGTTTCACCTGAACAGGTAGATTAATACCTGGTGATCTGTGATGAAGCTGCAGTCTGTTTAGCTCAATCATACCAGAGATGGGCTTAGGAGATGGGGAAGGAATGGGGCGAGGCAGGAGGGAGAAGGGGATGTGGGAGAGGTTCACCGTCTTCTTACTGCTGCTTTCTTCTGCGTCCTCTGTTCCTCTGTCAGGAGATTCACCTCCTTGGGCGTCCATTTTGAAAGGAGTTCTTTTGCGTTTTTGGGATCCTTCCTTTTGGGTGTAACCGGGGCCAAGCATGGGAAAGAAAGCAGGTGGGCTGAACGCACTGTAGGTATCTCTAGTGGGTGATATGCTGGGGTATCTGGTAGGGGAGAATTTTGGGGGCTTAATATAAAGTGGAGGTGGGCTTAAGTAGAAACTGTGCTGAGATGCTTGTCTTAGCTCATCTCTGAAAGGAGAACTTCTTGCTGGTGGGAAATTCACTCTGTTTGTTTCCATCTTCTTTCTGCGTTAGAAAGAGTATCAAAGGTTAAATATCCTTAGTTACAGTGATGGAAGAAGTATTTAGATCCTATACTTAAAGGGGCTCCAGAGGGAGCTGTGTGAAATAGATAAATTGCCTCAAGTGATGTCACTTGGGTCTGAAGACTACATGTTTGAAAATAACATAACACACCCGAATCTCAGACACCAGGTTTTTGAGAAGGAAGAAGAATGCGTGGGATAAGAAAGACGATAACTCTTTTCTTCTTTAAACTGCCCATCGTGAGTCTCACAATGTTTTAGGAGTGCAATGCTAAATCTGTGGAATAATCTAATAATAATAATAATAATAATCTAATCTAAGTATAAATTAGCAATACCACAATGTATAATACTCCATTACAAGTAAAAGCCCTGCATTCAAAATTCTACTTAAGTAAAATTATCAGCATGTAGTTTCATATACAGTTAGGTAGTTAAGTCCTGTCATTCCCAACCTGCCAAGAGTCACAAGATAAATCTAGTGGGTGATGACATCTAAAACACCACAAAGGGCCACTTTTTGGTCACAAACCAGTTAGGAATCACCGATTTAATCTTTAACACTATATTGTATTTTGTAAGCTTATCATGTGTCTTTTTATGTAATATCTTAATGTGAAAAATAACTAGTAGCTAAAGCTGTCATACGAATGTATTGGAGTGAAAAGTACAATATTTCCCTCTGAAATGTCGTGGAGTAGAAGAATAAAGTAGCATAAAATGTACCTGAAATTGTAATTAATTATAGTACTTGAATAAATGTACTCCATTACTTTCCACCTCTGCTTAGTTATACTTGCAGCCCCCCAAAAACAGACATGTCATTTGTAGAAAAATTTGAAAAGTACACCAATGCCTCCGCGTCTGGTTTCTATTTATGATATGAAACTGTTTCTCTAAAGGTTTCTGTGGAAGGAATGTAACCGGGCACACAAACGTTATGGTGTTGACACCCACCCCCACACATTTTAGTGTTCAACCTGAAACCTTTCACTTCTTCCTTTCTCACAGATCTCCTCCTCTCCTGAAATTAGGAAGTTATCTGTGAAATGTTCACCTCTACCTACCGCACACTTTTCGCTTCTCCATGTCTTTTTTCTCTGTTCTGTTCATCTTTTTTTTTTTTTTTTGCACTGATAGCCAGGAAGAACTTCCCCTTTTCTCCTCCACTGATAGTGCTATGTGATGTTTTAATCTGTATGTCTGTGAGCAGCCTGAAGTCTGAGTTCGATTAAATAACTGCTAAGCATAAAACTGTGATCTGTTAAGATGTCATATAGCTACAAATAACATCTACCGCAGTTTCTATGTGCATACTTTAGTGTAGATGACTGTCGTGGATGAAAAGATGATGATGCTCAGAGGGGAACTGTCTTACTTCTGCATGACATCCAAATTGTGCTTAGCAATGTTGTACATACTGTATCTATTCTATTCCTGTAAATAGCTCAGTACTTATCAACTACTGCAGCATGACCACAAGTTATACCTTACTGTCTGTTACATGTTACTGTATATCCCTATTAGCTGTTGCAGATGCAGCAACTACCATATAATTACCATATATAAGGCTGCAACTAAAGATTATTTTCATTGTCGATTAATCTGCAGATTTTTCCCTCAATTAATCATTTCATCATTTGGTCAAAAAATTGTCAGAAAATAGTGGAAAATGAATGTTATAATTTCCTAAAACCCAAGGGGGCTTCTTAAAATATCTTGTTTTGTCAGACCAAAACCCTAAAGATATTCAGTTTACAATCACGTAAATGAAAGAAAAGCAGCAAATTCTCATCATTTAGAAGCTGGAACTAAGGAATATTTTGGTATTTTTGCTTGAAAAATGTCTTAAACGATTCATCGATTACCAGAACAGTTAAGTTTTTGTCGATTGACTGAGCAATTAATCGACTATTTCAGCTCTTAACATACAGTAAACATCCAGGTTCACATACATGCAGACAGTATAATGTGACTGAATCATATCTAAGACAACAAGTGAATGGGAACAAGGGATTACAGATATATACACAAAATCACATTTATATAATTCACAGTGTCATATTGTTTCTGCAAAAACACACTTTGAAAACTTACAAGCAGTGTAACACACTCTCTAAAAACAGGGACTGTCGCTCCGTATCAATAAATAATGGCAAAACAGATAACAGGGACACAAGTATTTGGGTGTAAACGTGTGCAAGAAGATATGTTATTCTGCCTCTGCAAGATTTTGTAACACTTTCAGATGCATACGGAAATGTTCAGTGTTTCAGATGCTGTCCTAGACATGATGCCGTTCTTTTATCCTCTTCACCTCTCCCACTTAAGGTGAACTGTGCAGAGACCCCAGCCTTTACTTTGCCCCACCATGCATTCCAAACAATCCATTAAAACCGAAGCCCCTCCTCACATGCCAGCCAGCGCCATGTAAGTGTGTGTTTGTGTGCAGCTGTGGTGAAGTCTCTGTGTGGAACTTACCAGTTGAGTGTAGCAGAGTGTGTTTTCTGTGATGCTGTGGCTGAAGTGCTGCTGCAGCTGCTGCTGTTGTACCTGTACCTGCGTTCTCTCCCTCCTGCTCGCACTGCAACTCTCCTGACAATGAGCCGCCTGTCCACGGATAGCATTTGAAGTGACTTAAGAAAGAGAACAGGAACAATCACTTTGTTCTCATTTTTCAGATGAGTACCTTCGGAGAGAAGGAAGGAAGGGAGGGGAGAGGAAGTCAACAAGCCTAGTGCCTTCCTGCAGAAAAATAAGGAAACACTAGATAGACATCTCCATTTCTCTATGAAATAGGGATTTGCACAGCTTTAGGAGGAACGCGGTGAGGCAAGATCTGATGTTGCACAAGAAAACAATGCAGTGTGAATGTTTAACAGCTGTGAAGTGACATGCAGTGGCAGAAGATGATCTCTGAGTCTGTCAAAACCAGTTCTTTCAATATCTTCTACAGCTCAAAGAAATGCATGTTAAGAATGAGTGACTTCACATGACAACATGAATAAAATCGTTCATGTTTTTAGATGGAATATGAAAAGAACAGCACGAAAAGGATTTCAGTTAAAGATATTTCAGGTATTTCAGGTTCCTGCAGATAAAGTATAAAGCATAGTGTTTATCATACGGGGGCTGTGCACTATAACATAAACACTTAACACAAATCCAGCAGAAAAGCTGCAGTTTTTCTTTCCTTTTAAAGAAAAAAAAGGTGCCTTGTTTCTGATGTTGTTATTATGGATTGCACAATATTGCATAAAAGGTATCCCTGTTATTTTGACCACCTCCTGACAAAGCATGACAGATGAAAACAGTAACAGACAATGAAAAATGAATGCATAAATAGATTAAATGTGTCAACACAGCCACTAGGAGGCAAGAGTGGCCCATTGTCTGAGTGACGCTTCAGTCCAGTTTACACCACTTCATAACAGCAACTTATTCATCTTCCTATGGTGACTTCAGTTATGTTTTATGATCTGTCCGTGGGTGTGAAATCTAAATAAACTAATGTCAGTCCACGTCTCAATGTCCTACTAGAAGTTAGCGAACAAAGACGATGCTATCAACTTGTTTTTAATTGAGATGAGGTGGCAGTTAGCAGTTCAGGAGGGAGCTGCAGTAATTGAGCTCATATCATTGAAACAGTGAAACTGTCTTTTATGGGTTGTGGCTGATCATTAGCTGTGTTAATTAGCTCATAAGACCAATCAACCTCAGACCTGGACGATGTGTGAGTCAATTCCTGTGAGGAATTAAGGACTTTATTAATAGAAAGGGGAATTTGTAAGCGTGTGTGTCTGTGTGTGTGCCTTTTCGGCATCATTGTGTTTGTTTACAAACATCCAGTCTAGAAAAAAAAAAACTCTGTGTACAGCACTTTCGAGCCAACATGGCGGCTCAGCAGGCCGAGGTACAGACACTGACTTCTTCTCATGACCTTTTAAAGTGGCTTTTCTCACTTTCCCCCATTTGTCCTGGAAAGAAATACATAATGAAGAAGAAAATCCTTAAAATGTTTCTTTTTTTAAGTAAAAGTAGATCAAAGTTGTACTACACTCGTGTCCACTCATAATTTCATCTCCCCATTCTCCTCTTGACCTCTCTGACTTTCCTGTCATCTCTAACATGCACGGTCACGCACCATGAGCCCTTCTGTAACGATTCTCAATAGCAAGAAGCAAAGCAGGCCACAGAACCGCCTGACCCATTGACCCGGCCTGCCCAGTGGTCAGCTTCATCTCCGGAAGTGACAGTAACTCAAACAGGCTCATTAAGGATCTCTAAGTGGCTTTTGGGTTTCTGTGTCACTCTCAAAAGAAGCTCTGGAAGTATATAAGACATGTCAGAGGCACCAAGAACAGAAGAAGTATTTAGGAGCATCTGAAACGAACACTTAAAATCTACTGTTCATCTAGCAGTTAAACAACAAGTGAGTTTTGTTTCTGCAGATTTGTGGATATCTGTCTATCCGACTTTTTGTTTTGTATGGTTGAGTACTAACTAGTTTTGCTGTTGCGTTCTCTCAGCAGACATGACTGGAGCTGCTGTGTCCGTGTGCCTTCTTTTTCTCCTGTCTGTATGTTCAGCGTGTTACATCTCTAACTGTCCTATCGGTGGGAAGAGGTCCATCGTGGATGCACCACTGCGCAAGGTGAGCAGCTCTTACCACTATTTAACTTTCTTTGTGAAGTAACAAACTCAGACGCAGCAAACGGACAAATATAGATTAAAAGAGGGTTTTTTAAGTCCATTTTATTTTTAGCCCAAAATCACAATCTGTTCATCTGTACAGCACACAACACCCTCTATTCTTACACCTTTGATTCAGATAAGGAACAACTCACAAGAAAAAACCCTCACAAAAAACCTTTAACACAGACAAAAAAAGGAAGAACAACAGAGGAGGGATCCCTCTTCCAGGACATAGTTAGAGTTTTGCGTCTAGGCTCCGACCTCATCGCTCCCAGCAGATATGTTTACATAAGATATTGGGGAGTGATGAGCAAATATCTTACATCCCCCTGCCGGAGCCCGCAGGTGGATGCTGGGGTGGTGGTGGGGCTGAAAGAACAAGCGACAATATTGATGCAGGGCAGCAGTGGCATTGACAGGCAGAGGGAGAGATGGGAATTTTTTAAATTTAAATAGATTGTTTAAATAGACCGCCAAATTGGGAGGGTGTGTTTGGTAGATGGTTGTGGAGAGTGAGGTATGTCACATGTGTAGCAATGCAGCTCGAGTTGACTGCCTGAACTAGCTTGCAGGCATCGCTCCATATATGCAATACATGTTGAAAAACATCTACAGAAATAACTATAGTAAAATTACATTTAATAAACAGTTGTTAGCTACATCTCAAAGTACCTTCCCAGAAAATATTTATTTGAATCTCAGCAATTGCACATAAAAGAGTTTGGACCGAAATTCTCATGATCAAACAGAAAAAAAGGAATAAAAATGGTGCTAAACAGTGGCTAAATTGCTGTGACATTTCATTCTAAATAACAGCAATAATAATCGCTTCCTCCACCAGTGCATGTCGTGTGGCCCCGGAGACAGTGGCCGCTGCTTCGGCCCCAACATCTGCTGCGGGGAGGGCCTCGGCTGCCTGCTGGGCTCCCCAGAAACAGCTCACTGTGTGGAGGAGAACTACCTGCTCACCCCCTGCCAGGCAGGAGGGAGACCCTGTGGATCTGAGGGAGGACGCTGCGCTGCTTCAGGAATCTGCTGTGATGCAGGTCAGGAAGTGCTGAAGTACATTTAGGCAGTGGTGGAAGAAGTATTCAGATCCTTTACTTAAGTAAAAGTAGCAATACCACTCTGTCAAAATACTCCCTTAGAAGTAAAAGTCCTGCATCCAAAACTGTACTTAAGTAAAGGTACATAAGTATTATCAGCTTCATGTTCTTAAAGTATAAACGTGAACGTACCAACTGTGGAGGCAAAATGGCTCTTGTCAGAGTTTTATTATTATATATTATACCATTGGATAATAATTACTGCATTGCATTAACAGCATTTTAATGTTGTAGTTGACCGAAGTGGAGCTGATTTTTGTTGTTTCATATACAATTGGAACAGTAACAGAAACTTTGCTCTGATCATTTGCCCTCCTGTTCTGGAGAAGTTCACGGTCCCAGCTTCACAAAACCTGATAACAACATATTGTAAAGTGTATGGTTGCAATAACGGACAACCATGTTCTGCGTAAAAACTCCTTTATTTTTTAATGTTGCCACAGAAAGCTGCGCCACAGACCAATCCTGTCTCATTGACGAGGAAGGGGACAACCAAACCAGCCTATTCGAAGGCAGCGACCCCCGTGACATCATCCTCAGGCTCCTGCATTTGGCTGGTCACACTTCTCCTCATCGAATTCACCAATGAGCTGCTCCTGACGCCAAGGTCTCATGGGAAACTCTTCAGCTGTAGAGACAGAATTGGACTTGTAGTTGTAGATCATATAGTTGTGTTTCTCTGTTTGTCACCATCACTCTTTCCCCTGAAGTACTTCTGTAGAGTACCTTTGTCAATATATTTTTATGTATGAAAATAGGGATGAATACTGACAGTGGTCATCCAGATAACTGCATGTTGAAATAAAAGTTTTGAGAGAGTCTAAAGTGGTGTTTTTTAATTTTATTTTAGAGTCACCTGACTGAATCTTGGGCAAAAAAACTTCTAAAATGGCTGCAATGTAGACAACCTTCTAAATCATTTTTCTCTATACAGTAAAGAACAAGTCAGCATAAAGCTTATCAGGCTGCAATGTTGCACTATATTCCATTATCACCAAATGTACAAAGCCCTCATGCGTCTTTATCTTTCAGATGTTCAGCTTTGCATAATCCTGTAACAGACAAGGATCCTCACATGACGCTGTGTGTGTTTTCGTGGCAGCTCCAGTGACACAATATCACTGTTGCGACAGGATGGTTATCTTGTACAGTTGTTACCTTTGATCCATTTCTTGTTAACTTCATGGTTTGACCATAAGCTCTTGTTCTGTGTTAGAGGTGAACGCCAAACAAACTGATTATAAACACAGCAGACTGAAGACAGTTAACACTCTGAAACACTGATGAGAGATTACTGACGTTGTGTTTGATTGAATTCTTTTGTCATATCTTGATGTGTTCTGTGAAAGCTATTTTTTTTGTTCCCTGGAAGCTTATCTTGAATAGTGACATCGCCTGATGAAAGTACTGCTGTAATTAAATGTAGAGTATAGTTCGCAGCAACAGTGATCTTAAGGACGGTTTTTACCAGGTGCTAAAAAAATGGCATAAATGTACTGACAAACTCAGTACCTTCTTGTAAATCACTCCTCAAAACTTACTTTTGCAGGAAGGCAGGAAGGCTTTTTTATAGCAAATCCTTGGTTTGTCTACTTTCTATCCCTCTTCTATCACTTTTATTTTCACCTGTTTTTATTATACACTCTGTTTTATCTTATGTTATTATTTATTTATTTTGACTGTGTGCATTATTTTATCTTGTTCTGTAAAGCACTTTGTAACTGTGTTTTGAAAAGTGCTATACAAGTAAAGTATATTATTATTATCATTATAAATGTCAGTGCTAAACCTTATAATAACTAATAATTATAATACTTAAAATATATTAAAAAATATGCATTTTAAATATGCTTTTAAGACGGGAGCACTGTCAATATAAATTGTTGTTGTGGAAAACTACCTACTTTATTTATTGTTAACCTAAATTGAAGAGCAACCTATAACTGTTATTCTTCATCATTTCCTTTTTTGGCATGAATCTGTGAAAGTTACATTTATTTTTTGCTGTGTTGTCCTGTTTTAGACCAAATAAGGAGAAATGTTTCCCTCGATATGCCCCCATTGCTCACAGGCAAACTTTAAAAAGCAGATTTTATTAATGACATTCAGCTCTCAGAGAAAAACATCTTCTATAAAACTCCATCTTATTCATTATTTCACATAGTAATGCCCTGAAAAAGAAAAGGAAAAACATGTGCAAAACGTCAGAACAAAAGGACAGAAGAGAAGACGTGAAAGAGTCGGCTAAAGGAAAGACAAAAGGGAGGAAAAAAAGGAACTAAAAATGAGAAGCCAAAGCTGAGGGTTGAGGGAAGGAAGGAGGATGAAGGAAGGCAGAAAGCAGCAAACTGAAACCTGTCAGCATTTTTGGGGGTGCGATGCAATGTCATCATGTTTTAGGGTGACTTCGAATGAGAAAGACTTTCAAGATCATTACGTACATTTTCTATGCATGAATCACAAGTGACTTGACTTCGAAATACTATTTTGCCCTCTTTGCATTAAGGGTTACGTAACTAAAAGTCTATTCACCTTGTACCTCTTTTATCGCTCTGTCTGTCATTATCTGTGGTGGTGGATCGTCTCTGAGCTCTGCTGGATGTGAAGTGTGCTGGAGCTGCCTTAATTGGAGACACCTTTGGTTAATAATTGCCGCGCTGAAGTTCGAGGGTATAAAACAGGCACATAACCACTCCACCTTTGCTGTCTGTCACCATGTCTTTCTCTGGAAAGTACCAGCTGGAGTCTCAGGAGAACTTTGAGTCTTTCATGAAGGCAGTTGGTAAGATTTCAGCCGTCTTTCATGCAGTGTTTTTTGACCACCAGCTTTCAAAGTGTGTTGTTACACTGTGGTTCCGAAGTGCCTGTTTAACTGGGTGTTGGAATATGAGAAATCTCTACAATCAAACATGGTTAGCTGATTGGTTAGTGCTAAATTACAACAAACTGTCAACCAAGAAAACTCTTATTTTTATTTTTTATGGTGTCTTAACAAGGTGCTTTTCCTGTCTTAGGTCTCCCTGATGAGCTCATACAGAAAGGGAAAGACCTACAGAGCATATCTGAGATTGAGGAGTCTGGTGACTCCTTTAAAGTGACGGTCACTACTGGCTCAAAAGTCCTCATCAACTCCTTCACCATTGGAAAGGAGGCAGAGCTGGAGACCATCACAGGAGAGAAGGTCAAGGTAAGACAGGACAGTTACACTTGGGGATGCAAACCACAAATGAAATGCATGGCTAACTGGAAACTTTAAACTCTTATGTAATAAAATGGCACACCATTATCAAACCTTCCTGCACATTTGTCCACAATTAACTAATTTTAAACTGTCATGCTTATTAAGACGGTGGTTCAGCGTGAAGGCAACAAGCTGAAGGTCTCTCTGAAGGGGATAGAGTCTGTCACAGAACTGGTGGATGGGAACACAATTGTCAATGTAAGACAATGCTACATAACTTGGCTAATTAAGTGTCAACAAGTTTCTAATGAGTCTTTTCCTCCTCCCCCCCAGACTATGACTCTTGGTGGCATTGCATACAAGAGGACAAGCAAACGCATGTAAATTTCTGCACTTGGGATAATAAAATGTAAATTCAATTGTCTTGGCTCTTTATATTTGGACTAAAATGTCTCGATGTTAAACTAGATGCTGGCAAGTATAAGTGACTTCCAAAAGTTAAAGCTTAAACAAATTTGAGGGTCATAGTGTGTCTGGGATTGACTGGCTAAAGGTCACTTAATCCTGAATGCAGGGTGCTAAACTGATTACATGCAGTGAATAAACTTGTGCTGACAATTACTCACCCGTCTGCACCTGGCTCATGTGACTCTTTCTAACTAGATGTCTTAAAGCACAAAGAGCCTGGCAGTGTGTGTGGGGGGGGGGCTGTAAATTTAGAAAATGAAGCAGAAGGCTTTAGGTAATATCAAAAGGAGAATGCACTTGTATATCTTAAGCTGTATGCTGGAAATTAATTCCATTGCTGAAAATGGACAACAGGGCAGTCTTTCTTGCTACAGGGAACAGAGTAATGTGCAGTGAACTTTGTGAAGGGAGTCGGGGTTGTCTCAGGCATGCTCCTACCCTGCATGCTTATCAATGCACTTTAACTTAACCCAGCAGCTGTGCTATGGCCAAAAAGTCACCGCCTGCAAACTAACTACTCGGCTCTGAGTCCATAGTTCGGTTTGTTATATCTTAACACACTGATGGCACTGTTGCTTCTGGTGTCTCAAAAGGTTCATCCAAGATGAATTTGGTTTATTTTTTTTAAAAGCTGTCAGGCACACTGTGTGCGAACTACTTCAGGCCACACTGTTTATGTACAGCTTGAAAAGCCTAAATGCACCCAAATACATTCCATTTTGTTTTCTTTAACAATTTATCTTTTCCCCCTTCATTTTTGACTTTTGGTCTTAATTTCACTTATCATAAAATGTACATCAACTGTCAGCATTGTGGCCTGAATATCCTACCCATAAATATATTTACCAATTTTCTTAACTTTTTGAAATATCCTCTGTAATACAGCCAACCTTGTAGGGAAAAAATAATTTTGCTCCACACAGGGCCATAAAAAAACAATGCATACCATATTTTTCCCTGAGGGTACCATGCATTTAAGAACTACTGATTCTTCAGCCCAGGATGTCTGTAGTCCACTGGGTTGGCACATTGAAAAGGAAGCACAACAGATTAAATTCTTTCAAACAAAAGGAAAGCTATTACAAAACCATAAATTCAAACATATCACTGAATAACTTATTTTATTACATGTGTGCAAGCAACTATTTAAAAAGCTGGTGGCATTTTTGGTTTGGTAGTGGGGTTCGAACCTTTGCCTTATAAATGGGTTAAAGTATTACATACTGGTAATGTATTACCTGCTCTAGTACACCATGAGAACCATAATCATGCAAGCATATCTTAAACCAAAACAATTTAGTTTAATTTAGGGGTAAAGTGTACCTGCTTTATGTGTCGGAGCATAGCTGAAGTATTGGTGGCATAATGAGCAACAGCGGCACAGGCGCTCGCACGGCTGCATTTTTGAAAAATACTAGTTCTGTTTTGCTCTCTAATATTATGGTGAAGATCTGTAAAAGAAAAAAGCACAAGTTTGACATCTTTTTAATGAAAAGTAACTACAAAGGGAGTGATACAGAAAATGATCATGTGACTAAATGTGTACACACACCAACACACAGAAAACTTAACAGTAAACATTAGGATGATTGTTTGATGACTGCAGATCTGTGATTACTTCCTCCGGTGGAAGAGATTCTTGATCCCCTCCTCCATAGACTTGGGTTCGTGCATCATGGTCATTGGTTTGTTCTTCAGAGCTGCCTCTCTCATACTGTGGTAAACATACTCGTTCTGCTTGAACATCCTCAGCTCCATCTCTGTCTGCACACGCATCGCCTGCGGAAATATTAGGAGGGCAACATCAGCGCTTAAAATGTTCACCTATGAGTTCGCTATAGTATACAATAAGGCTTGTAGCCTGGCCAGTTTTGAGTCTGATTTGAAGTCACTTCATAAAAGAACCCTACAGCTCAAATTTTGCCCCAAAATAACAGGGCCGAAGAAAAGCTTAGTCATATGCAAGTGCAGTATTGTGCAGATACGTGCAGATTTTGACGTTTTAAAGCTGTGATAATTGACTTTTGGGCCACCTGAGGCCTGTATTATGAAGCAAGTTCAACCTACCCAGAATATCTTTTCATCATCTGGCTTTACTAAGCCTAATAACCACGATCACGCTAAGCGGTCACACGACGGTGGTTATCAACTCAGTAAGTCAACCCAGGGTTTCCCAATCAAGCCATGAGTGCACTCACATAAAAGGGGCGGGGTTTGCAGCATATGACCAATCACAAACATGACAAGTGTACTGGCAGCAGAGCGGCATATTTTACCAACGATTTACCCCATTGAGAAGTGAACCACCGTCGTAACCCTGAAAACCCTGAGTTAAACCTGAAGTTACCTCGCTTACTCCAATTCCTGCTTCGTAGTACAGGCCTCTGGAGGCAGTGGAAACAAGCTATGAACACAACAGCTGATATGGCAAACCTTTTAGCAAAGAGTTGCCTATTTACACATCCAACAGTCACAGAGCAACATTAGCTTTAATTTGGAGTCCACCTGGCCAATATTCACTCTCCTCCTTGCTCAGTTTTTAGTCTCCACCAACTCCTGAGGGAAATATCTGGATCTTTAGCTGCTAAATGCTCCACTATGTTCACCAGATAGTTGCTAACTTTGTTTGTCTGCTGTTTGGTGCTTAGTGTGGAGGGTGGGTTTTTAGAGCTTTTTTGCTGCAAACAGCTGCCTGCTGCGGCCGAAAATGAATACAAAAACAGTAAAATTGTGGGCCGGACGGATGACGACGAGCTGAAACTCACTATAAAGCTCCATAAAGCCGAGGAGAGCTGCAGATTAATGTGATAATTCTCTGTAGGTTCATCACTACGAGCGACCCCTTTCACATTGTCACATTATTATAAAAAATATTGATTATAGCAGCTTTAATGTTACTATCAATGGAAATTGGTAACATCACAGTAATTTGAACTATATCCAAAATAAGATGAGAAACCTGGCTGCTGTCTGCCACCTATTTCTCCAACTACAACTTAAATTTAGCCTAAAACTAACATTTAAGCAGAGCCAAAAGAAAAGCTTAACCACATCCAAGTCCAGTTTTGTATGCAGATTTTGAGATTGTGAAGTGTTTACCTCCAGGTCCTTGGTGATTGGATGTGTTGGGCCATGGGTGACCATGAGAATGGCATAGGCCTTGCAGATCATCGCGTGGCCAATCTCTATCTCCCCAGCTTGCCAGTGAGTCACTCCTGCCCGCATAGCAGCCATACCAAGAGCAGCATTGTTTGGGTGGTAAAGTTTTCTGTAAGGGGAAGATATTTGATTTATTCGAGTATTTATTTATTCAATTTTTCACACTGATGACTCAAAGTGTGTTTATAATAATTATTGGATAGGATATGATGTGCAAGATTCTCATGTGTAACACAACAGAAGGCTCAGCATCTTTGTACTCACAGGTATCCCTCCACCATTTTGCGGGCATACTCTGCAGCGTCATTAAAGTACTGCAGGTAAGCTTGCACCTCACTTAATGTGCTCCACATCCTCAGCAGGTAGATGTGAGTGTCAGCCAAAATCGGCTCTGTTTTCTCTATGCACTCCCTGGAAATTTTTACCACCTGAAGAGAAATCAAACAACATAAAGAGAAAAATCTTAAAACATGTGGAATCAATATCTTTCTGCAGCTCCTTAATCTGGTTTGTATTTAGTGTTGTAGGTGATTTGATACAATACCTCATGGTAGTCACCATTCAGTCGAGCCTTGTCCATCTTTTCCAACATTTGATAGCAATAATCTGTTGCCTCTTTCACCTGCTCCTCTGAAGGCTAAGAGTTGGAGATGGGAGACATTGATCAAATTTTACTGAGGTGCACCACCAATCAAGTCAACACACAAACAATGAAATACACCATGAAAGACGCTTAATCAATTTTTTAGACATTTATTTTTGAAGACAACGCAGGTTTGCCTTGTCAAAGTCCATAAAGGCAAAGGCCGGATTATTTTTATCTTAAGAAGACTTTTGACCTTCTGAAGGCGCCCTGTCCAAGACCTGAATGCTTATTTAGCTAATAAAAAACAAGATTTACTCTCATATATGATTAAAAGACAATTTTTAGTTATTATGCAGCCATGTCAGGCATACCATTACAGTTTTGGTCAATAAGTCAGATTTCTATGGTTAAAAATAGAGTGACGCTAGAGTGATGTGCTATTTATAACTTTTGACCCACACGTATAATCTACTCTACACTAACACACACACACACACACACAGAGCAGACTGGTAATTGTTGCACTGACAGAAGTGTAGTGCCTCGTGTTTCACAAATTCAGATAATGTCAAGCCATCATTCAAGGCCATGGAATTTACACGCTTTTTAAGGTGTGCCATGATTGATTTACACATCTCAGAATAGTAAATGGTAAAGTGTGAGCACTGTGGAATTGAAAGTTGAAAGTTGAATGTAAATTATATATAACATAATATAGATAAGATAATAATTCCTCGTATATAGTAAAACATTTAAATACAGCTATGGCCTTTAAGAAATTGAGTAAATTAAGTTTACTGAAGTAATTCATTCATATTGCTCACTGTTTCTCAAATGCATGTTTGAATGCTCGCACATACACACAGTATGGAAGCTGAATCCAATGGGAGTTATCTTTGCTTAAAATAGTCACTGTGGCTCTGCTTCTCGTGTTTCCCATCAGTCCTTATCACCCCTGTCAGTACTAAATGTAGCAAGAGGGTTTGGTCCTTTTTGCCTTGAGCAGTATAAAAATCATTCTCTCGCTTCATGAAAAGCAACAATAAAATCAACACAGACAAACCTTGACTCCGTTCTCTTCCTTTCCCGCCATCTTCAAGTCATCTTTGATGTGGTTCTTGCAGTGCTCACATGTGCAGTCAAAGAAGTATTGTGTTTTCAGCAGTCTTTGTCTCTCCTCCGACAAATTCATGAAGTCCACATATGCGACTGTCAGCTCCTCTCCCTCTGCGATCTTACCTAGAGAACGCAGCTCAATCCTGAGGAAGATAAACAGTTAAATGCAAGCAGAATGACTTATTTGATTCATTTAGTCTCTCATTTGCAGTTACAGATTGATGGTGAAACCCTGTTCCATAGTGTGGCTTTCAGTTCTGTCAGTTCAGTTGAAGGATTGAAGGAATGGATATTAATAAATATCAGAGAGATTATTTCACACTTAAGCCAAAATTCAGTTCATTCATTTTGTGAATGTGCCACTTTTCTAAATTTACGTATTAACTTAACTTACGCGTTAACTTTAAAGCAGCAGAGTATTTTAAACATATCTGGACCATTTTTAGTTTCATTTGTTCAAGTTTTCCCCATTTGATTTGTTTTATTGCTTTTAGCATTTTTGAAACCTGCAAAACAAAACTTGGGATTTCTTTCCACGTTTAACAGATGTATGACAAACCTATCAACATTTGTAAATGCTAAAGCAAAAAAGGTAATAAAAGGCTTAAATATGAAATAATTATGGATATTTAGTAAAAAAATTTAATATTTCCATGGAAATATTGTTTTTGTCATGTTTTAGCCTGGTGTTACATGGCATTAGAGGTGAACTAATAGGAACGAAAGTTGTTATAAATAACAGAAGCTACTAATACACTTTTACACAGCAGTTTGTGTGTTGGCGTGATGGATGGACACACAAAGTGAAAAACCAGCAGCACATGAGTAAAACTTTGTGTGGACATGACAAACAGTTAATAAATAGATAATAAGTAGATAAATGCTGTATGTGTGGCTGAAAAATTAGCGTTCGGCAGGTGAAGAAATATGCAGAGAAAAACCCTTAAAAACCTAAAGTTATACTAAATAAAGATTAGAGCATTCAAGAAGCATGATGACGTATTGATGTGAAAACTGAGTCACATCAAGTCTACAGTGCATACTACAGGGCACTACAAAGACTTTCTACAATGGATGCAGTGGGAGGGAGGATGGCGGTTATGTGTAATGATATGTTGATTAAGTATTTAATTTCATAATCTCAATGGTGCTCTATTAAATAACACTTAAAAAAGGCTTAGGTTGAGGTAACGCACCTCTGTTGAGAATGAAAGATAGTATTCACAGCCGATTGACTGAAAGACAAACAGGAAGCAGTTTTACACCAAATGCAACTCGACAAACACGCATTCACACACAATACACAACCACACGTAAACACACACACACTATACACAGCATTTTAAATTTAAAAGTCCATTTCAGCTGAATACAAATACAATTTTGAGAGGACAAATATCACTTGGAGAGTACTTTCAACTTCTTCAACTTACTTGCCGTGGTTGAGGATCACAGTGCAGTTTGGCCAGCAGTCATGATTCACTAGACACAAGTTTGGGAAAAGACCAACTCCTACTGCCTGAAGGCCCCTCTGGTCGCTCACAGTGAAACCGTTACAGTTAACCTGGGAGAAAGAGGGGAAATATTCATGTGGACACAGAGCTGGAGTTTGTGATTTTGCAGAAATCTACTTTTAAGGTTCTGTACAAAACAACTTGTGTACAATTCTAAAAAGCTGGGAGTTGGGAGTAGATATTGCTTCGCTTTGTGACAATATAAAACGGTTGGGAACCACAGATTGTCCCATTATACCGTGCTGTAAATTAAGGTATGAAAAACATGCCTGGGTTTACCACTAGTATTTACTGCTTTGTCAGCCATTGCTGGTGGTAAACATAAAAATATTTCATTTTACGAGTTGACAAGGACGACTGAGCAGATTAGTTTTTGTCTCTGGGAGGCTAGACTGGAGAAGAGGCGCAGGTTTAGCTCACCATCTTCCTGTCTTTTGAAGAAAAAAGCCCCTGATTTTGTGTTTTTATAGCCTCATAACGGGATAATTAGGATGGCCAGTAAAGGGATAACACATATAAACGCACCACTCCGAAAAGATGTGAGACGATGTCAATCGTGTGCTGCTTGCTGTTACGAGGCCAGTAGTCCAGGAAGTTGTGGATGTCCACTTTGAAGTCCTTCAACTCATCCTCTTGCATGTCAGCTATGTGGTCCTCCAGCTCCTCCAGAGTAGTCAGCTGCATGTCAGACACCACGCTCCCCTCCTTATCAAGGCGCCACATGATCCTGGCTACCAAACTGACCACAAAAAAGAACAATGAAGAAGAAGACGTGAGACTTCGAGGGTCACGATAAAATCAGACACACATTATCTCAAGACTAATTTGAAGGACTTATTGACACTAACTCACTTGATTAAATGTGGCTCTATGCATTCATGTTCATCGACTTGAATCATCAAAAAAAATCAAGCCTCTTCTTTAATGATTTATTGGGATGGATTACCAATAGTAGACTGTAGTACTACTACTACTGTTACTGTAGTAACACAATTTAAGAAGCCCCCCACACAGACAAAAACAAGAAGAACTCTTAGTGTTTTGTCAATCTTCACTCCCTATTTCCTTTTCCTTCCATTTACCGGATGTTCTCATTCGGTGCTTTGCCATAAGCTTTGATGGCACCACATTCCTGCTTGTGTTCGGCCCAGCCGGCACGCTGGCAGGTTCGGTCACAATAATGCGCAAATTTGCACTGGCCGCACCTCTGTAGCTTTTCTTGTCTGCGGAAACAACTGTGACAAATACGCTCTGCTAGACTGCAGAAAAGGAGAGGAAACAGAAAAAGTAAAGATGTTACGATCCATATTACAGCACATGTATACTGTAGATAGAATAGCCTAAGAGAAAGTTGTCATTGAAGAGTTAAACATGTTGGCTTTACCTTACTGAATTATTTTTCTCCTTTTTATATGTATTTCTACTAGCTTAAAGACAATCTTTCAAATCGTTAAATTAATTCTTTCTATATTATCTTTCAGATCAACTCAACGTTCCCATACCGCATCTCACAGTGTTCATCAGTGGAATAAAGTAGTTCCAAAAAAGCTAGTAAGCAGACCTTGAGTTGAGATTAGTTGGTAACTATTATACTATAAAACTATAAAAGTGACAAGGCCTAGGATTACTAGGATTATGGGTACTTCTAACATAAAGGAGATTTGATGTAAATATAGAAATGTCTGGCTTTATATGAAAACACATTTTAAAACATTAAGTATTACACATATATTTTATTTAATTTTACACCCTGTTCTCATACAAAACAGCTTCTGTATAAAATATTTTTTAAGATATTTTCAAAAGAGCCCTTAAAAGTCATAATTTTAAAACCCATAGAACATTACATTTAAGCATTATTGTCTGAAAAATAGAGCATTTTTTCATCTGTCACAGTTTCGTCTTCCACATTTGGTGGTTAGTTTGTTCATTTCACAATCTATCACAAACAACACTGATGACAAAATGTGGCAGAAAGATGCATCCCAATACCAATTTCAAAAATCTAAACAGGGTGACTTTTGTGTCTGATTGTTCCAGAGAAGGTTGTCGTCATTTAATGTTTGCTTGTTGTTTCATGTTACCTGCACTTTAGTTACAGTTATGTAAAAAATTCCCCCTAAGGATGAGCTGTATAGATTGGAGGCACAGTTTGTCTACATAAAATTACATCCCCATGATGACGTAACATACAGTAAGAATATAGCACTCAAATTATATAATATTATCAAACCACAGTAAAATCAAACTCTATGGCCTTCATAAAACAGGAAAATGTAAGATATTGTGGATAAATTGTAAATCTAGAGAAAAACATGACAGAAAATATATTGTTCACCTGTCCAAATATCCCCATAATGACCACATGTGAACACATCCCCCACCATTGAGCGTCCACATCCACAGTTTGCATAATTACTGTACCTGTCAAACACAACAGCTGCGAGACTGGGCTCGGAAAAAATGACATCTCCGGCCCAAAACTCCTTGGTAGCCTTCAGACCCCTCCCCTTTCCAGGTGAGTCAAATATTGCCACATTCTCCATGGTAGCTGCACTGGTTCCTGGGATGCTGGTGAACAGTGAGTAAGTGGTGAAGGGATGAGAAAATAGTGCTTCAGTGGTAAAGACAAGCTAAATACAACGTTAGGGTAGCAGACCAATCTGTGCCTTCGGTGTTCTTCAATGACAACTGCACATTCCACACCCGGGGCACTAAAATAGCCATCCACCTCTTGACCTGTACCAACAGACACCGAAAATGGGTTGGTGGTGATTTGTCTCTGAGAAATAAAATGACATGTCAACAAAACCGACAACGTTGTCTGAAATTAACACCACTGAAACTTGTTGTCTTTCTCTGGATCCTTTCATTTATTTGAATTCCTCGTCACACTTTTTGCTTTTTGTCCTGTTAACTGGCAGAAATTCCCCCACCCCCGACCAAGAATTGGTAGGTGCCCGTTCCGTGAGGGTTATTTTTGGCGCACAGTTGCGGCTGTCTTTCAAGAGTCTGTGGTGACGTTGGACAGCTGCGAGAAGTTTGACAGAAACAGAGCTGATCTATCTCTCTGCCTCAACCCTGTTCTGGTGCTTTCTCTAACTCTCTTCCACTCTCTCTGTAATTGCAACATAAGTTATGACATAACAGAGATTCATTGCTTTCACACCACAAAGCTGGCCCCCGCCCCCCAGCTTTAGGGTCCCCAGAATGGAGGTCAGCCCGCACTAACCCTTTCACTTGTATTCTTTGCCATGCCTTACCCAGATTATTTTTACATCAAAGTGTTTTTTAAATGACCACAGTGACTGAAAAGACCAACGTCTAATCTATCGATAGATGTATTAAATGTGCATATTCATGTAACTTTTCATAGTACTAGCAGTCAGTGAAAGTTCTGTGTGTGCTGTATGTTAATGAACAGTTGGAGGTAAAAACGTAAAGTTGTTTAAAAAAATATGTACAATCAACAGAAGAACACAACAGAAATAAATTGCAAAAGAAACAGGTTTAAATAATTAAAAGTAGATCTAACTTCTTAGAAAAATATAAAAAACACTATAACATGAAGGAGTGACATTAATTTACAAGACGACATCACAGATTAAACACATAATCGATATCGCAGCAATTGAGCGAACAAATAAATAACTAATTAAGGGACATTAACAAACTCTGAGGCCTTCAGACCGAAGACTTATAAAAACATTTGCCAACATTTTTTCTTTAAAGTTATTGCATTCTATATACAATATTATGCACAGTAATTTGTATGTGTTCCCTGTTAAAAAAATGTTTTAGCTACTGTACTGTGATCTATTTGTTTCTGTTTCATTCAAGAGCAGCAGCCAAGACTGTGGGTTTTACTAACTTTAGCAAGGGAGTGACATGCAATAATTTACACCGTAACACTTTACAATAAGGGTAAATTAACTAACTATTAGTTAATGCAGTAAAAAGCAAAGTGTCTAGCATTACTAGACACATTAGTTAACTGTTAATTAACTGTTAGTTAATGCTTATTACTGCATTAACGAATGTTAATTAATGTACCCTTATTGTAAAGTGTTACCATTTACACTACATGGACACCATTATTCTTCACTCTGTCTTATGCTGGATATCACACTTGGAAGAAGTCGAGGTGGGCCCCCGATGGGAAGTCATTGTCCAGAAGCAGCTTCATCAATTTGGCCGCAGACTCCTGGCAAGGTGATCCATCGATCCATCGCAGGCCTGATCTGCATGGAAATAACTGCAAGATTCCTGCAGTCAGCGCCAGAGCAGAGCTAACGTTGAGGGACAGATAGGAATTCACCTCATCAGGATTGGTGAAACGTGTGAACTGGGAAATGTCGCCCAAAGAGGCTAGGAGCATCAGAGAGGGAGAGAGTATTGATGGGTTGGTGTGGGGAAGGAAGTGGAAAGGTAATATGACAAAGGGAGATAACCCTAACCCAGGAGATTAAAACACGAGAGATCAGCATACAAAATCAGCATTGAGTAGGCTACTTCTTGACAGATTTCAACACATTGATTTAAGACTCATCAGCATTGTTGATATGAAGCACATGATCTATTTAATTTACAGCTTCCTGCCCTGCCACCCTGACTGTTTCATTCACCCCCTCTCTCGTGCTCAGATCGACAGCTATGCAGTGAACCGCCAGCTGCTGTTCCTCGGTGATGCTCTGCAGCTCTTCCTTGCAGCAGAGTGTCAGCGCAAGCCATCAGCAGGAGGACAGAGCCAGGCTTCAGCAAGTGGGACACCTGGATGGACACAAGACATTTGTCTGTTTGCTTGTATTTTTTTCTTATCTAGTGTTTTTCTACAACTTGATCACTTACTTTGTGTGCCAGTGCCCGTCTGAATCCCTTGGAGGCCCCTGTGATGATACAGATTCCCCAGGCCCAGAGCCCTGGGGTTTGTTGAGTAAATGTCTGACATCCTGTCAAATATTCTGATGGTCAATGTAAAAACTGTGAAAAAAGTGGATGTGAAATGAGGATTACAGCTAATGTGAAATGAGAGGACAAGAACCCACTGCTTTTGTTAGCTTGGGATGTGAACATTGAGCTGCTTTTATAACCCTACATGAGCATGTGTTATATTTCACAGCGGTATTTTAAAACAATTTTAAAAAATACATTATTTAATTCAGAATAATAATTAAAATGATCATTGTCTAACTTTTTTTTAAACAAAAAAGCTTATTGACTAGTGTCATTTAATTATAAATCTAATCAAGCACTTTATAGAAAGTCATTTATAGATAACAACTAATGAATAGATTTTAATAAACCACTTAAAACATTTGATGGATTATATGGCACACTTTATCCTCCAAACATTCATGAGATAAGTTGATAAAACACAATAAAGGAAAACCAGAAGATAATAAAACAAGAACAACACTGATTAGGACAATAAAATATAAGAACATTAACACATAACATACCAAGACAAGAATGTACAATAATACTACAAAACTACAATGAAGCATGATCCCAGATAGAACTTCAAAATGTATTGCAGTTATATATACAATAGTGGTTTCTACCAGTACAGTATGGCTGTGAATGATCTTTTGAGTGCATTAATTAAAACTTATTAAAACTCTCTCATTAATTAAAACTCTCGAAAATCGGCAGCTCGACCTTTTTTAACAGCTCTGTTAACATTTTTAAACAACAATTGAAAACATACTTATTCAGCATTGCTTTTAACTAATTGTCACTCTTCCTATCCCTTGTTTTGTTTTATATCTGTTTTATCTTGATCTTATCTATCTTTGTTTTATCTTGACATATTTTATTGATCATATGCCTTTCTTTATTTTAGTGCTATCTTTTAAATATTACATTGTCCTTGGCATACCTGTCCTTGCGATAAGTTGCTTCTCGTATTTGTTACTCATTTGTTTGCTTCATTTTATTGCGCAGTATTTGCACTATTTTATTTTGCATGTTTTATTCTCTTGTTCCTTCGCTTCTATTGTAAAGCACTTTGAGCTACACCCCACGCTGTGTTTAACTGAATTAATACGAGCTTGTGTGTGTTAAATGACTGACATAATCAATTAAAACAGCTTGTGCCTCTCAGTGTTCAACAGGACTGAATGAGCCATGAAATGCATGCTCATAGGAAGTAGTTCCTAGATACAATGTATAGTTTCTAGATGAAGAGGAATGGTCAAAAAATGTGGCATTATCCCTGGCTTTTAGACTATAATCGTAAACAATGAACATACATTATTAGCAAATAACCAAAGCAGTCACTCTTTCTTCAAGCATTACATAAGTAAATAGAGATAACAACAAAGGTAACCTTTGAGTTATTTCTTAGCATGCAGTGATACCATTAGCTATTTCCCACAGGTCATTAAAGGACCGATCCTCTGTCACTTGCCCCACAGGGTCTTAATACAAATACTGATAATACTGCACCATTTTATTGTCATGTCATTGTATTAATAGCAGTCTATGATATCAAATTTGTAACCCTTATGGCCCACATACAACTTCTTATTGATTATTGAACAGCATTGTTTCATTCTGCTTCTTTAGCATTATCCCCAATCAGATGAAATTAAAAACCGACATTATAGGAAATTAGAGAGGCACAGCGAAGATATACATTACATTTTCTTATTCTTAATAAACATACACACAAAATAAGGGGGGAGAACAGAGATATACTGCAGGAGCCAGAGAATCCCTGAAGACCTGAGAGAAAAAGCCAGTGTCTTTACCCACCATGCTTACAGCAGTATTGCAGCTGTGAAAGTCCCAGTATAGGCTGCCAGCAAATAAACACCACTGCCCCCTTATGGACAGTCAAGCAAATGTCACAGAAAAAGGGCCTCCTCTTTAGAGATTTGCCACTTTAATAGTATATAAAGATTTCATTGCCCTAAAAATGAATCTGTGGATTTGGGATATACTGTAGAGCAACACACTACTCTAATCTACATTACTATAGAAAACTGGGTTGGGGAGTGAGTAAATGCATCATATCAGAGGATCACAGGATCAACAGATGCTCTGGAAATGTGATAATGTGTGATTTAAATTCAGTAGATAATCACTTACTGGATCATGCAGAAAAATGTCTGAAGTAAGTTAGTGGGTCAGAGTACTACTGGTCCTCTGTTCTGCAGGTAGATAATTACATTCACCTATTCCCAGTCCCCGTATTCGTTAGTCACAGAAGATATTTTGACATGTCACAGCAGGAAAATGTGCCACAAATAACAATAATGCTATTGTATTACTGTATGTGTACCTGTTTCCACTAATGCCCTGCTATTGTCCATGCTTTTTTACTGACATTACCAGGACACCGGATTTAAACCCAGCAATTAGTGTTATTAGTTACACTTGTGCTTTACCTGCTATGACAAGTCTGACTGATGTGAATACCAAAATGTAGATCTTGAACCATTAAACCAATCATGGCAATCTCTCAGTTACACACATAATATAAAGGGATCCTTTCTACAAAAGGAAATGCTTTCTAAAATGTAAAGACTCTGGTGGCCATCCGATGCTGTACTTTTGGATTTACTCTGCATGTGTACTTTGCACCTTGGATGTTACTCTCCCATCCTGCAGGGGGCACACTGGTGCTCATTTTCCTCACTGCTTCAGCAGGAAAGAAAAGGACGAGCAAAAGAGGAAAATTAGCCACAAATAGCTACCCGTGGAGAAAGAGATAGCAGAAGAGGATATAACAACCATAAAGATAATTTTTTTTAATGCAAATGATGAAAGAAAACACAACAGTGAACAAGTAAACAGTAGAAAGCAGGAAAGCAAGTGAAGCTTAGACAATCAACAATAACATCCAGAGCAGTCTATTCCACATTGCTCTTGTGTCAAGAACTTAAAATATCAGTAAAGTAAAAAATATCAGGAACAAGAGTTCTACAATAAAGGGCTGCACACTGGATAAAAACATTGAGTAAGGGGAAATAATCTGGTAAACCTTTAGAGTGCATTGTTGTGTGCAAGCCACCAAATACCAACAAGTATTAATGTGGACAAAACAAAACTGGGAGTCAATATCAAAGGGGGAAAAACGAGACTGGACAAAAGGAAACTGCTATCTAACAAAAGGTCAGGTCACACATAAGACAGAGCACAGAGAAAGAACAGGAGGCATCGAGGAAATGCAAAGTAAAGATGACACACAGTCACAACGTGCAACACAGCCCAACTGAGGACTGACACATCTGTCACAGATCACTGAAGAAATGTCTTTACACCAGGATCAGAGGGATCCTTCTTTTGATTGTGCACAAAACCAGGACAGCCTGTCTAATATTGAGTTACATGACTCCGTGGCAACTTGTGTGACCACAAGCAAGTCAGTGATTGGATTGATCATTTAAATCTGTTAATTAGGTTTTTCAATTATTACATGTGGAGAGTAGAGTTTGAAAGAAGAGGGTGTTATGACCCAGGCCTAATGAAAGATGTTATTGAGTTGCATTATGGGAAGTGTAGGACCCATATTTGTAGCTTGCCCATATCAGGGACTAAAAATCCAGATATCTCGCCCTTTGGAGCATCGTATTTAAGTTGTCCCCCAACTTCATGGAAGCGCAGTACTAAATTGCTGGGGTACTCCTTTAAGTTGAAATCAGGGCTGCTATGTAGTTCTTACAGTAAATACTGTGGCGTCCAGTGAATTGCTGGACCTTATTAACTGTAGCCATTTATGTTACATAATGTAAGAATGTCACTCAGCCTGACACAAATGGCTAGTATGGATAACTTAAAGTTGCTCTTGTCAATATTATTATATGAACAATGGGTCCAATCCCTATGTTGAATGTAAAAGGTGTTGTCCATAGTGACAAACCCACAGAGAAGCATCACCACTTCCCTTCAGCTCTACAGAGCATTTTAGCATCTTTCAGCTCGTTGTTTGGCCTGCAACTTAAATTTTCTGTTGCCGTCTCACTGTTCCCATAAACATCATTTCCAGATGCAGCTGTACACTACCTGCCCAGCACCAAACAGCAGACAGACAAGGTTAGCAACTAGCTGGTGAACATAGTGGAGCATTTAGCAGCTAAATGATAATGAATGATAATGTTGCTCTGCGTCTGTGGGATGTTTACAGACTATAGGCAACTGTTTGCTAACATGTACATTTTCCAACTTTATATGGTGATAGATAGCTTGTTGCGCTGCCTCCAATTGGGTTTAAGTTAAAAGAATTGATTGTTTTTATTTGAGTATGTTCTGTATGACATGGTCTTTCTTCAAAATGGGTCAAAATTGTCCAGATTTATGGGTGACCCAAACTGAGATGCCAATGAAGAAGAAACTTGAACTGTAAAATGGAGCATGGCCATTGAAACAAAACATAGTTTTCTGAATAATAATAATAATTACTGAGTTATTACCATGCTGTAGCATGAATAACCACAAGCATTTATCTGGTGATGCACCCAGCATCACTTCAATTCAGTGTCTCATCCACCTCCATGCATCCATCCATCCATTCAGGGGGACTGTATATGACTCTATAGGCTTTTCCCAAGGGAGAGCGCTGGATTAATGCCAAAAGGGGGCGTTTGTATCATGCAGCCTGAGGGGCGGGACCAGAGGTGGGTGTGTGTCTCTCAGCTGATGCGCGTACCAACCGACCGACTCCATCATCAGCATCCGACGCTGACAGCGGTCGAAGACAGCATCCTAATATTACCGACCCACGGTAACATCGCAGAATAATTGAGAGCCCGGCCGACCAGGACTGACGTTGCTGTCTTGTGACAATATTGTTTATTGAGGGTGCCATCTTACAAACCGCCGAGCTGCAAAATAGTGAGTAGCCTTTGATGATGGACCGCCAGGATTCTACAATCGGTAAATCAAAGCTACTGTCGTCAATGTCAATGGCGCTGTGCATTTTAATTTAGACGTATTTGTTTTTTATTCAGCGAGTGTCGTGCGTTTTTTTTTTTGTTCTTGTCACAGGCCTAGCGAGTAATTGTTTGGGAGCCCAGTCGATTCAGGGCTTGATGCGGATGCTGCTAAAGCCGCCCTTGCCGCCCAGGGATGCAGAGAAAAAGGGAGAGAGAGGGGGAGTCGTGAGGGGAGGGGATTGAGGCAGAGCAGCAGATAGATAGGCAGTGTATTTTACTACTACTACTATTCACCCAAGTGGAAGTAAACCTCTAGTAAATGGGCTGAGAAGGGGAGGTGCACTGGCATGACTGCGTCTCTATCTATCTATCTCAGCCAGGGTAATATGCTTCTGTATGATTTTGGTGATGTGAATCTTCATATGTGAGCAAGCTCTTGAATACCTGATGTTGTAATTCAGTAATCTAGCTATGTAGGCTAGCGATAGCCTGTACACAAACATTTATTTTTGCAAGCACACAGTCCTCTTATCCCCCCACATAGGCTACATATGTGTGTATACTCCACTGAGTTTATTAGGTACACCTACCTATATAAAATTAATGCGGCCTAATACAACAGCCCTGCAATAAATCCTACCTTCATGAACGTTATCTATATATTCTGTTTTAGTTGTTGATTCAATTTTGTGGTCATTTTGGAGGCTGCAGTTTGTGGTGATGTTGAATTGTATTGCATTACACTGAGATGTGTTTCTCTCAGTATGTTTGGACATTTTTGCCTTTACTAGATAGGAGACAGTGAATGGCTAACAGGAAACGAAGGGAAGAGTTGTAGATGAGGTGTAACAAAGGTCCCAGGTCGGATTTCAAATGGGTATGTTGCGGTTACATGGTCAGCATATTAAACCCCTAGACCACCAGGATGCCCACTGAGAGGTGTTTTTTATATTTAGTCTAGTCTCGCTGATATAAATGGAACACTTGACAAAATACTAGAAACACCTCTCAATAGAATGCAATATGGTTCAACTTCAAACTTGCAAACTACAGCCTCTGAATATACACTCAGTTTCCAAACTAAAGATATTTCAGTCTCATACATCAGTCCTGCAATAAATCCATTGTTAAAACTGTTTTAAAGAGGTGTTGATTCAACTTTATGGTCATTTTGGAGGATGCAGTTTGTGGTGCTGTTGAATTGTATTCCGTTATCCTGAGAGGTGTTTCTAATATTTTGTCCACCCCATTTATATCAATAAGAGTAGAATACATGTTAGAAACACCTCTCTGTATAATCAGGACCAGATAAACTTAGGGGCCTGGGAGAAACATGAGCTGTGGGCCCCTACTGAGCCACCCACCCTCACATTCTCTCCAGCCCATTTTGCCCAAAGCCCCGGAAACCAACCAGTATACCTAAACTGTCAGTTATTTTGCGATTATTTACCATTTCTGTTTTTAATGTGTTTTATTGGTGTATATTTCATCAAAATTTGCAGTTAATCAAATTACCATAAAGCAACTGCCACACAGACAACCTTTGGTCTTAGCAGTTGCCCGCTTTGCCCAGTTTGTAATCCAGCCTTGAGTACAACAAAATACAGTACCACAAACTCCAGCCTCCAAAATGACTAAAACAGTTTCAACAAAAAACAAAGAACATTATAACCTTCATGAAGGTAGCGTTTATTGCAGGGCTGTTGTGTTAGCTTGCATTAATTTTAGCTAGGTGTACCTAATAAACTGGCAACTGAGTGTATACTGGGTGTACACATTAACAGGAATACCTGTACACTGCAGCCTCGTGCAAACTAATACAGCAGCCCTGCAAAAAATATTTCTTTTGAGTAGTCTACAATGTGAGGTGTTGATATAGACTGTGTTAGAGAGGTGCTGAAAAAGCTCTTTAGCTTTTTTTTTTAAGGCCATAGTTTGTGGTATTTTTATATTGGATTATACTGCACTTTAATGTAAGGTGTTCCAGGTATTCTGTAAAGCAATCCAATATGCCACCAAGCTTAAAAAGTTACGCTAAAGTTTGCTTACTGTAACCCTAATGTTCTGGATACCCTAGGCCCTCTTAAACAGCTCTAAAAACATTGTTTTATAAGTGTGATACTTCATGACTTTTCCTATTTTTATGAGAAAATGAGTTAATGAGTTTATGAGTAAATGAGTTAATAACTGCTCATAAGTGGTCCAGCAAATGTGGGATAGTACAGAGACATAGACATATCTGTGAAAGACTTTTTGGCGACCAAAATTATATCTCTTAATGCATGGTCCATATAACATATAAAACATGAAATATTTTCTTGTTTGGTGTAATAGCAATGCTTTACGCTCATGTCCATATTTTGTCAAGCCCAGTTTGTGGCAATGGGAAGGGTTACCTATTAAATCATTTTCTACATATTTGGTTTTTAACAGGATAAAAAGAAGAGACAAAAATATCTAAAAGGAAAAAAATATGTGAAGTTGCAATTATTATGATTATTATTTTAACTCATACAGCAGTGAGGTCTGTGAAACTCTAAACAATGAGAAAGTAAAGCAAATTTCAGCAAAACAGAAGGGTTAAAGCTACATCTATCTGATACAGAGTGAACAAAAACTGAACTGAAGTCTCACAAAAATTGTGTTTATTGCAGGGCTGTTGTTTTGTATTGTATTGGGCCTGTTTTCTGCATGTGTTCCTGTATTTGTGTCCACAAAAAATGCACCAAAAAAACCAGTTCAGTGATGCCAATGCATGCAAAATCCAGTGTAATTTCTGTTTTGCATTGGATTGGTGTGAGTGACCTCTTCAGCCAGCCATTTAACATATGCACACAAACAAAATAGTAAAAAAAAACTCACTCTTACCTACAAACTGTATACATAATAAACAGATGCCATAAACAGAAAGTGACACTGTGATTATTTTATCTTTAAACTGGAGGACAGGTTTTATTTTTAGGTTAGGTTAGGTTAGGTTTTAAACTTTATTTATACCCTCACTATATGCATAATTGTCCAGACTTATCTGTCTGACCCTTTTCGTTTTTATCATGGTGGGAGGACCACGCTGCCCCTTTATGTGGGTTGGAGTCTATTCTGCATTAACTATTATTGTATAACTAGTCTTTATGCAATTACAATATTGTATAACTCCTTTCGTTTTTCTGTGTTCCTCTAGTGTGTGTGCCCCCACTACCTGCATTAGGTTGTGATGACCCACACTACTTCCAAATGTATCTGTGACCCTCCCCAATCCTGACTCCTAACCTCTAATCCCTGACCTTTGACCCCCACTATGGGCAGTGTTGGCAGTGGGGTGGCAGGAGAGCAGGAGTTTGCCATGAAGTCTGTGGGCACGAGGACCACCCTGCCCCGGGCCCCTCCTCTCTCTCGCCGTTGCCCTGCCGACCGCAGCTGCAGCGCAGAGCGGCTTCCCCGCCCCCCGGCAACAATATCAGACGGGACGGCTTCTAGCGATGAACGAGGGAGTGTTAGTATCGGGACTGGGACCTGTACCGGGACTGACCGGCCCACCGAAACAGCCTCCTCTACCAACACTGAATGTACCATGACAGCCCCGTCCAACAACAACCAGTTGGAGTGTGGCAATGGAGCAGGCAGGCGGGAAAGGGAGTGGGAGAGGGAGAGGGAGAGGCAGCGTGAGAGGGGGAGAGACAGGGACCGGGACCGAGACTGGGACCGAGAGAGGTTAGAGAGGGAGCGAGAGAGGGAGAGGAACCGGGAGAGGGAGCGGGAACGAGTGGAGAGGGAGAGGCTGGAGCGAGAGAGGGAGCGGGAGAGGGAGAGAGCCAGAGAGAGGGAAAGAGAGAGAATTGAGAGGGAGAAGATAGAAAGGGAGAGGGAGCGAGAGAGGGAAAGGGAGAGGGAGAGGGAAAGAGAGAGGCTCGAGAATGAGAGGATGGAAAGAGAGAGAGAGAGGGAAATGCAGGCTGTAGGTTTAGATGTTTGTGGGAACATTGTGGGCCGAGGAGCAAATGAGAAGAACAGCGTTGGCATGAACACACACCACCACAGAGAGATGGCAGCCGCCAGAACTGACAGTGAGAACAATCCAGGCAGCCATAACCCACCAAACCACAACCCGCCCAAGATCCTGCCAGTGTCGGGAAAACTGGAGCAGGTACTTCAAGATTGAGGACAGAGGTTCTCAACCTGGGGGTCAGCACCCTCGAAGGGGGTTGTAAGAATGAATCTAAGGGGTCACAAGATGATTACCTGGGTAGGAAATAGTGAAAAACAAAATTCTGCCACACATCATTATGCTTATTTTTCCGACTTTTATCTAATCTTTGCATTTTCCTTGTTAAAAATGTTAGTTATCAGGCCTTTAAATTCTATTGAAATCAAACAGTCTGAGAAAGTTGAACTGCTCACAGCTCATAGATATGCAGCCTGTGACGAGGGGTCACAAGCAGAAAAGTTTTGGACACTACTGATGTAATAGACCAGGGTGGAAAACATATTTGCACTTCTAACTTTTAAACAATCATCATTCCTAATCATTCATCCTCTCCATACTGGCCGTGAAGCGATCCCTTCCTAGCTCCATTCAAATGTAAGTGAGAGGGGACAAAATTCACAGTCCTTATTCCGTGCTAAAATGCATTCAAAATATGAGCCAAAGTTATTTGGGGGGTTCAGCGGTAGCAACAGAATTAGACAACTCAAATGGGCACCTTCCTAAGTCTTTTTAGTATAAAATATACTGTTTGTGTTGCTATCCCTCTGCCGCAGTTCAGCAAGGAAACAGTGTCCAAACAAAAAGAGGGAATTTCATACTCAAAAGACTTTGGAAGATACCTACTTTATTTAATCTAAGACTGCTGAAGCTACGTATTAGTTTTGGCTGAACTTAACGAGAACTGTGAACCTCGTCCCCAACCTCTTACATTGGAGGCACAGCCAATATGCATAGGAGGAATTATTATAGCCACCAATAATACTTCATAGACATGTGAGTAGTGTATTAAGACAGACTTCATAAAAATCTAAAACCCACCCTTTAAAAACATGATTTATGCCATGCCTTCTAGCATGTCCTGTTTGCAAGGATTAAAGTGCCTCAGAAAACAAACCATCTCAAGCAGTTCCAAATATATTGTAATATGTATAATATTATGCTTAATACATCACAATGCAGAATTTTATCATTTAAACTTTTACTACAGTGTACTTTTGTCTGTGTGCTGTATTAATGCATCGCTTATTTCTCTTACTGTCCTTCCTTCCTACCTTCCTTCCTCCCTCCATCTCTTTCGCAGGCGATGCAGAACAACTCAGGCCTTGTTCGTCCCTCTGCCTTCAAGCCGGTGGTTCCCAAGAGCTTCCACTCCATGCAGAACCTGGTGGGCCAGGCAGGAGGGGCTGGGAGCGAGGGCAAGACTGAGGCAAGGAGTGAAGGGTTCAGTGAGAGCAGAAGAGGCAGGAGAGGCAGGGACGAAACAGGAGGAGAGTCAGGAGAGGTCCCAGAGGCCCTGCTCCTGGACCAGGACAGCCCAGTGAGGGTCAGCAGAAGTGAGGGCGGGGGAAATGGGAATGAAGTGGTTCAGGGAGGGATGTCTGACTCAGGGAGGAACTCCCTGACCAGCCTGCCCACCTATACGGGCTCAGGGTCCGGTTGTGGGCCCCCAGCTGTCCTGGGGCCTCTCAGTGCTTCCACCAGCCACATCAACAGGTTGGGCATGGTTGGGGCAGCTGCAGGCCTGGACAAGCTGGAAAAGCCTGGCTACCAGGTAAGGCCATCCTCCATAGTCTAGTCTGGCACTTAATGCACTTTGCTGTTACCATCTTTAATGTATCATGATGTGGTTCTTTCCTCCAGAACGGGCTCAGCGCCTCAGACAGTGGCCGGTCCTCCTCGGGAAAGAGCTCCTCGTCCTATCAGAGACTGAGCCACCTGAGTGATGCCCCAGCACCTCTTCGCCCTTCCCCCTCCTCTGATGACATCATCCAGGACCTCGAGGATCGCTTGTGGGAGAAAGAGCAAGAGGTCAGAGTCCACTCAGAAATGTCTGTTTTGCAGTTGTTTTGCGCTTATGTGGGCACTCTATTAAAATAAGAAGGATATTTGCCAGCAATATCAGTCAGTTCTCCCAAATTACAACCATTTACCTTTCATTTTCCCAGGTGTTAGGATCTCTGTTTCCAAAATTTCTGCTGCCACCCCAATACAGTGGAGATGAATGGAATTTTATTTGTGGTGCTCACGAATTATGGCCTTGATGCAGTTTGCCAGTTTTTCCTGGCACATTGTATCTTGAGCTTTTTTTTTTGGCAGCTGAATACAAAAAACTAATTCCTGATAGTCCCACATTTTGTTATCCAATTTGGATTTCTTCTACTGTCACTATTTGAGTGGCTGCTTTGTGGCCTGATTCCTCCTCTTCTTCTACCAGGTGCAGCATATGCGCAGAAACCTGGACCAAAGTGAGGCAGCGATCATTCAGGTGTTTGAGGAGAAGCAACGTGTTTGGGAGCGACAGATGGACGAGCTGAGACAGAACTATGCCTCGCGCCTGCAGCAGGTAACCTCACTACATATATTGATCCAACTTAACAACCATAGGATGTCGCTGCACTTTATTTTTCTTTACTCATATCTTGAGTCCAAATTGAACCTGTGTGAAATTTTGGAAGTGCAGAATGAAGCATGTGGCCAAAGTCTGATACAATGATACAGTTTTTTGTGGATACATACACAACAGATAGATGTCTAAAAAAAACACTGAAAAGTTTGATTTAATTCTTACAAAGTTTAAAAGTCTAAGAAATTGGAAGTTAACTGCTGCTAAATACAACAAGCTCAAGCTTGAAGTATTTAAGTATTAATTTGTATGTACAGTATAGTACTATGGTCCACTTATAATCTTGAAATTCACTTTTTGAGTCCAACCAAAAAAAATGAAAAGAAAAAAAATTGCCAGGGAAATTTTTAAGCATGAGTCCTTTGAGTCCAAAGAAGTATGAGAGAAGGCTGATAGAACACTTTAATATTTGAATCTATGATCATACAATTTTGAATGGTTAATGTTGGAATCAAGATACAGGTATGTGCAGTTAAAATGCAGCATCATCTGAAAGGCATTTCAACCAAATCTGTCCCTGATATGAACACCTAATATAGACTCCCTAGGCTTAAAGTATCAGAAGATGTTATTGCAGGATCTGGACATATATGTTCCACATATAGATCGATACCGTCAAAACTTACACTGTAAATGTACGTTTTGTCTGCAGGTTACGCGTCGTGCTCAGCGCTCCCAGACTGCCCTGCAGGCCCAGATAAGCCGTCTGTCCCAGGACAAGAGGAGGCTCCAGGAGGAGATGGCGGCTCTGTTGGCCCAGAGAGAGGAGCTCGAGAGAAAGTGTCTGGATTACAGGAAAGAGCAAGCTGACATCTTGCCTCGTCTGGAGGAGACCAAGTGGGAGGTGAGATATGAGTATATGAGTTGGTGCGCTTCACTAGTTCAGTAAAATGTTATCAGGGTTACATCATGATAAACTGAGCAGTGGAGCACTGAATAGAAGGGTGTGTGTGAAGCTGCCTACGTCTGTAAGTATGTGTGTACAAGCAACCCAGTTGTATGCAATGGGATAGGGTGTATATTTACCACAGTACTTAAATACTAACAAAAATACCACTTACCCACTAACTCATTCTTCATGTTGCAGGTGTGTCAGAAGGCAGGAGAGATCTCCCTGCTGAAGCAGCAGCTGAGGGAGAGTCAGGCTGAAGTGACCCAGCGAGCTGGAGAGATGGTGGCCCTGAGAGGCCAGCTAAAGGAGCTCAATGCCCAGCTGAGGGAGCGGGAGGAGGCCATGCTGGGCCTGAAGGACTCCTATAGCACCAAGAGTCTGGAGCTGGAGAAGTGTGAGGGAGAGCTGAGGAGGACGCTGTCAGAGGTAGGTTTTCAATTACACTTTAATTAATACTCAGAGCAGAGGACTCCGCATTTACTATTAGTCATGTTAAGATTTCTGAATTGGCATTGCAACCAAAACAAAGGTCTTCATGGTATCGCACAACTCAGTATACAGAGCACATAAAATCACCTTTAAGTGTCTCTGATAAAATCCTGTCACTGTAAGAGTTCAGATATGATGGTAATTTGTGTATAGGAGTTTATAAGTGAACAAAAACCAGTGCCAGCCCAGGGACTGAAGAGTGGAGACAGAGAAATACTGTTGGTTCCTTTCCCAATTTTGAGTACGTAGATTTTGTAAAAACAAGCCCTGTTTTTATACAGAAAGCTAAGATTCATCCCAGTTTGGTCAAGATATCAAAGTTGTAAGCATAAATATTTGAGAGACTGTCAGTCTTATCATTTTTTAATCATTAGGAGCACCAAGAACACTGTCAAGATTAGGTCATTTATTTTTTGTTGTGGCTGTGGTAAATATATATTTACATATATGTGCTAATAATAATAAAACAGATTTTATAATATTAAAGCCCAATAGTTTGTCACAGTATCTGGTTGTAAAATCTGATCTATGTTATCAGTATAGAATTGTATATTAGTAGTATTTATGTACAAGACATAATTCTCACTATATGTTGAACAAGACCAGATTTGGTGCATCCCTCTCAGCTATATTTAAAAGTGGTGGTCGTATCCAAAAAGGCATGAAACGTACCTCAAGCTGTAGGACGGGAGGCTCACATTATTCTAGGCCTATGATGAAAATCTTGTGTAGCTGCAGGGAATGGTCGACTTTACCAAAGGCTTTAGAGGGGTCTATGAAAAGAGCAACACCATGCTGATTACTTTCCAAAGCAGTCAAAATATATTTTACAACAAGTGAGATTGCAGGATTTGGATGCTTACCACTAAATCTAGATTGTTGAGCGTTTAATCCTCAAAATCCTTCGGTGGGATTCCAAAAACTTGGCGAGGAGACTAGGACAAATTGGGGATTGGGCAACGTTATACATTACAGCTGCAACAATTTTTTCTTTGTACTGTATGAGCTCATAAGAAGCTCACACACATATAATATGTATATATGTTGTGTATTCCATTACTAAAGAGGCAGCAGGTTTAAGAGCAATATTCATCTTTGTACAATTTACAATTCAATTATCAAATTACAGTTAGCACAAGCTCTTATCTAGGGCAACTTACAATCCATGCAACAGTAAAATAAGTGAACATTCCTCAAGCATCAACAGAAAAGAGTGCAATGAAAAAAACTCTGCAACATTAATCCAAATGATGGACTTAAGTTTATATTTAAATATAATATTTTAATAAAAAATGATGTCAGACAACAGCTTTAATATGGTAATTGCCTGGACTAAGTGGATTGCTTTCCCACTATCCATCAAGTCTCACTACTTTTTCTGTCCACTCATGACAGTACAGTACAGTTAAAACTAAATTATATTTTCCTGTGATATATCTTTTTTTTTTCCACAGGTGTCCATCCTCAGAGAGAAGCTGGGTGTATTTGAGGCAGAGGTGCTTAGTTTAAAGCGGGCTCTGAATGAAGCGAGCAGAGGAGCAGAAGTAGTCATGAGCCCTAACTTAGCTGCTGCAGGGCTATTGCCCCCCTGGGGAATTGTCCACTGTCCACGTAACCCCACTGAGTCCTCAACCAATTCCCTCACTCCCACATCTGACACCCTGCTGAGTCTTCAGAGTGATGAAGCCAAAGCCCAGAGGCAGGAAGCTCAGAGACAGGAGAGGCAGCAACGTGAAGAAGCTCAATGGCGCGACGTGCAGCAGCGGCAAGACTCCCACATGCAGCAGGACATCCGAATGCGTCAGGATGCCCAAATCCGACCAGAAGCTCAACTCCGCCAGGAGGTTCATCTCCGCCATGAAGCCCAAATCCGTCAAGACGCCCAACTGCGCCAAGAAGCACAGCTGCGTCAAGAGGTGCAGCTCCGTCAGGAGGCCCATCTCCGTCAGGAGGCCCAGCTCTGCCATGAGGCCCAAATGCGTCAAGAGGCCCAGCTACGTCACGAGGCCCAACTCTGCCAAGAGGTGCAATTGCGTCAGGATGCCCACCAGCCACAGCGAGCCCAGGAGGGTCACTGGGATGAGGCAGGGGAGCTGCGCAGGCAACTAGAGCAGCTGCAGGCCACATTGCGCCTGGAGCGGCAGCAACGGGAACGTCAGGCCCTCAACTTTGACCAGGAGCGACACACCTGGCAGGACGAGAAAGAACGAGTTTTGAAATACCAGGCACAGCTGCAGCTCAGCTATGTGGAAACACTGCAGAAGAACCAAGCTTTGGAAAAACGCATGAGCCAGTTGGGAGCCAAACCAACCACATCGTCCACCACCACCACTATTACCACTACCACCACCACCTCCCCCACCTCCTCCAACTCTCCACCTCCACCACCAGCCCTCTCACCTCTGTCTCCTCAGCCCACACCCTCTCTCTCTGGCCCCATCGCCCTCACCATTTCCCCACCTTGTGAAGACCAGAAGGGCCCTCCTTCTCTCCACCAGCTTGCCCCTCCCTGGGCAGGACCCTCACGTCTGGAGAGGATAGAGTCCACTGAGATATAGAGACAGATCCATGTAACTAATTGTCCAGTTCAATACACTCACAGTGGCGAGGCCTCTCACACAAAACCACTTCAGCATACAGTTGAAAAACATTTCAGGCTACAATCGAATAAATCAGTACAGTCTGACACACTTTTCAAAGCGACTGCAGACACTAAACAGCAACAAAGGCCGACTGCAAAATCCAACATTATCAGTAACAAGCAGATTATGTGAACAGGAAGTTGAACTACATTCAATCTATCAGTGATTTTTCAACCTCCTTAGCAGCCTTTCTCTCACTAGTTGCACACTACTACATCTTACATAATCAGTGTTCATGAGAAGTGTGCCACACTGATGGATGGCAGAAAAACAAAATGTTAAATGACAATGTTTAGATTACAGCACTAATACAGGGGCCATTTAATGCCCAATGCTAGAAAAGGACCAAGACAATCAGGGATATTGTCAGAAATTATCAAGAAGAATATTATGCGGTATTTATTCATTGTAAGTCTGTGTCACCGGTAATGTAAAAGTAGAATTAGTGGTCAGAGTGTGTGATGTTAACTTGCATTTTCGGCCAGAGAGCGCCTTACTCCATTCTTTCCAGCATGTATAAGAGAATAACTAATGCTGGGAATAGGTGAAAAAAAAAAAATCAAGAGTGTGATTGTGATTTTCAGTGCTTTAATTCTAATATCAGCAAACCAGTTACACAATGTTATTACACATGGCTGGACTATTTCATTTAAATCCCAGCAGATATTGAGGTTAAAGGTGATTCTTGATTCAGTTTTCAAGTCATTTCATGCACAGGGTCCAACATGCATGAGCCATTTAAAAACATCATTAAGACCAACAGAGTTTATATTTTCTACGAATTGAATTAAATAGATATGTTTAGCAGATAATCAACCCCAACTGAATATAGAATACGTTTTAAGACGTAGGAGAACCTGGTTCGCCTTCACTGCAGATTGCCTGCGGTGACTAAAAACAAACACTAGAGGTCATTAGAGAGCTTTCACAGCGCTCCCAGCTCAACTTTATTGTCAATGAACTGCAAGCAGAATGTGAATAGAAGCACACAATTTGAATTTGGTTATTATGATAATTGTGTCATTCACTTTGTGCATTTACAGCCAAGAAATCTGAGAAATCAGTCAGTAACCCCAAAGTTAAAAACAAATTTATAGAATGTATGATATCCTAGAAAGAAATACTTATAATAGTTATAGATTGTAAATGTGTGTTTGAGTGTGTGAGTGTGTGTGTGTGTGTGTGTGGGAGAGCGGGTGTGTGCATGTATGTGTACATATGAAAAGCTTCAGCTTATGAGATTGAGGACAGAGGGACTAGTGGCAATACAGCAAGTGAAGATATATTAAGAGCAAAGGGATTTTTTGGGGCAGGGCTTTAAGTACAGTAAGACGAACGTCAAAGCTTGACACAAGGGCAGTGAGACTGAAAATTCAAACTGAGGGAGTCTGCATATCTTGGAAAACACTTTCTTCTGTACAGTTCATTTAGACAAAGCAGGGGAAAAGGAATTTTAAAAAATCTGAAAAGTGAAGAGTTTGCCTCTTTAAAGGGAGCATTCAGGCTAACTGCACTATGTAGTGTCCTACACACAAGTTATGATGTACAGTAGACTCAGATGTGAATATCATGGCTTTTATATGTGTTGTTTATGCCAGCATACAAAGATGTTGCTCAAGAATATTAACTTATCTCTAAGGTATTACATAGTATTATCATCTTTATTACTGTTATTATATTATGGTGAACTGACAGAGAAAATATGTGCCATTTGAGCTTTCCTTTATGTGTTTTTTTAACTGTGTAGATAGCCTATTGGCCTATCATAATGGTGCAATCATAGCAACCCTGTCCAAAAATGATGTTCCTTTTGATGTAGGTGATAAATGTAGTTACAGTATTGCATTGTTTAGAGAACAAAATGCTACCAATTTTATACATGTTTCAAATTTATTGTTTGCATTTATGTTATTAGTACTGTTCTGGCTTGATTAAAAATCACCCCTTTGTTAAAATTCAGCAGAACTAATAAAGATATGTGAATAATTCAGCACTTTTTGTCACTGAGCAAATCATTTGTCCTGCAGTTAAGACTTCTGGAGTTTAAGATTTGATCAGCTTTGAAAAGACTGACCAGAGTAAATATTGGACTATGGGATTATTCTAGGCACATATGCTTTGTCACAGTGGTTCCCAACCTGGGGCTCAGGACCCCCTTAAGGAATAAATAACAGGGGTCATGAGATAATTAACAAGATGAAAGAAGAAATAAACGTGTTTCTGCTACACACAATTAGGTTTATTTTTTGCTATCGGTTGAGCAACAGCAGACTTCTGAGTATATGGCGGGTAGGTCAGTCCAACACAAGTAAATTATGCAGAATGGCCTCATTTAATATATCATTATATATTATGTTATTTAATTATTAATACTGATGCATTAACATCTGAGCAGCATTTTAATGTAGGTATAGTTGGTTTAGGTAGAGATAATTTCACTACTTTATGTGCTGTTGGGTAGTTTAATCTGTAGAAATGCATCTTCTTTTACACACTGGTATTTTTTTTGTATGTAAAATCTTAATCTGCAGCGTAAGAAGGGACCACAGCTGTCACATAGTAAAAAGTACAATATTTCCCTCAGAAATGTAGTGAAATAGAAGTATAAAGTAGCATCAAATCGAATATTTAAGGAAAGGTGTAATAGTGAGTAAATCGTCCTCAAACCAAAAAAGTCTGGGTTCTTCCCTGCGAACAGCATGCATCCTACTGACGTGTCCTTGAAGCTGTAGGGTTGGACCCTTTTTGACCTTCAAAAAGGAGATACATCTCTGAAAAAGACAAGATAGATAAAATGCATTTGTAGAAGTCTAAAATGCAATTAGAGATGGACTTGTGAAACATATTAAAAGGGCGTGTTATAGACATTTAAGCTGTGCTGAGGTAAGGAACACATACATGTAAATTAAGCCTATTTTATCTGAATGTACTCAACACCTGTTGCATCCCTCCGACACTGACGAATTACGCAATTACAAATTTGAAGCATGTCCCTTCTCGGCTACCCTAGTTGTGCCGCCTAAGCTAGCAGCGATTAGCTACCTTCCAAAGTTGGCCAGAGGAGCGTCAAAACAGCCAAAATTGTCAACGACCAAACAAAGTAAGCTTTGTCTGCTTTAGTTTTCTGAGATAATGTTAACACTGTCAGTCTGTCTCAGCATTAATAATGTTAGTCAACATCATTTTGCTAACTACGTTTAGCGTATTTGGATACACCTGTATTCCATAACAGAGCTAGCTATGAGCGATACGTACAGTTAGCTTTGGAAAAGAAAACACAATGTGATGTTTTTACTGGTAACTAATTTGTGAGGCCCAGAGCCTCCAACATCAGGGCTCAGAATATATTTCTGTAAACCGAATTACAACGTCGTTACATCGGTCAGTTTCTTTGGTGAAATGTAACGCTGTAGTTTCCAGTAGCTGGGTAACTAACTGTTAACTTAGATAGGGTTGCAACTGTATTTTAATTATCCGTCAGTATTCCAGTTATTCTCTGGATTAATAAATTAATCGTGTTGTCCGTAAAATGTCAGAAAATAGGGAAGTTGCCATCCCAAGTTCCCAGAGCTTAAGGTGATTCAGGTTGTTGTTTTGTCTGACCAACAGTTATAAACCTATAGATATTCAATGAATATCACACATTAACAAAAACAGCTTCTGGCTTCTCTGGAAGTCTCACATAACTTTCTCCTCAAGAAAACTATTAGTGAGCAGAAAGCTTATTGAAACCACCGTCAACCGCTTGCGCAGAGAGAGACACATCTGGATGTGTTTAAACTGTGTGTTCTTGGAGCTGGCAGCCAGATGGCTTCAGCTGAGGGACAATGAAATCTCTAAAGTCTGCAGGAGAGAAAGCCCTTATTCTGATTTGTCTCCTCAGATGAAACCACATCAGCTTTAGCATACCTCGGCAGCTTATGTGTGGTCTGACTTGGAGGCCTTGCTGTTCTCTGTTCATTACTAAAATGAGCTCACTTCTCATGTTGTGCAATAGCATTCTGTCTAGTTTGATTTCTTTCAGGTTCTTAAGTCTTGCACCCACCATCATCTGCTTACACCAGTGTCTTTTGAAAAATCATCTCAAATGCTAGAGTGTGTAGAAGGACAATATTCATTGTCACGCAAAATTGAAGAATATGAAGGATATCTTGCGTCACTGTTTGGTTTAGTTTGTAATAGATCTTAGAACTTGTTTATCAATTCTTAAGGTCCTGCTTTAACTATAATACGGTTTACTTTTAAGAGCACTTCAGCACTTAAACAGAACTATTTTTTTATGGGCCAATAACTTTTATTTAGCAACATAATATTCCATGTGGTTTGCTTTGTTGCCTCACAGCAAGAAGGTTCTGTGTTTGAACCTGCATGTTCTAAAGGATAAACAGGTATAGCTAATGGACGTATGGATGGATATTCCATGTGCTATGCACATACAATAATCTCTCACTTTTTGAAAAATGGCTTACAAGATATGGGGCCTCACTATTGTGACGCTACATCTCTGTAGCACACATAAATGATTAAAGCTACCCCTCATGATATTGTTCTTGTTGCATATAGGCACCGATTCGATACATCGGCTTCATATCGGTATGTGCCAAAAAAAAAAAAAGAAGTGCCTTGGTGCACTTGGTGTTTGAAAGCTTACAGTTAAACATTATGTTATGTTACACTTAGAAGATTGATCCCAATCAGTTCCACACAGATTTTAAATTGTGATTCACTTAATTTTGTGAAGTGATTATTTTTAGCCCAAAGTCGAGTCAAATGTGTTTTCCCAACCATTAGGACTCCCATGGAAAAGGTCTTTGCTTCTGCCTCTGTGAACTGCATTGTAAAAGTGGAAAGAGTAAGTAGACTAAGAGTAAAAACAGTTTCACTGTGCACTTCGAGGAACCTTCTTTATGAGGTGACCATTTGGAAAGCTTTACTGTGGGAGGATGCAAGGTTTCCTTGTTTAGTATATAGCAGTCAGGAATCATCAGTAGAGCATGGGTTGGAAGAGATCTATGTACTTAATCATTAGCTGATGTTTCCCAAAATAAGTCAATACCTAGTAGTCGCTTTTACAAGAGGTCAACGTTTAGATGTAACTGGTCCAGGATTTATTGATTAATTTAGGAATCTCAAATCAGCCATGCAATATTGTAATTAAAGTTTGATGTTGAAGTTTTTGGCTGACTTTAAATGGACAAGAAACGTAGTTTTTTAAGATTTTGATGTGTGAATTTATATAATAGTAGCAGAATCTCATTTATTATAATGTGGGTTTTTTCGATTAGACGAGGCGTGGTTTTGTGATGACGTGCCGATATCTCATTGGTTGGGGACGGGGCTTCGTGGGCGGGACTTAGGAGGCAGGACTTATGGCGTGCAGTTATTGGAGGAAGCAGAGCAGGCAGTTAGACTTTTTAACGCCTCGTTGTGACATACAGACCAATTCCCCTCACTCTTCCTGACTTGAACACTTGTTTAATTTATCTACTGGTGCCTTGCGTTACTCATTTCAGTAAACATGGCCCCTCTAAACTCTGATTCTCTCCTCGAAAAAGTGTCAGTATGTGTTAAAAACAGAGGTGATTCTTTTCACGCCCTGGTTTTGATGCTGCAGTATTACCTCTGCTTGTCTGTCAGAACATATATGTATGTGACATAAGCTTCTGCTGGTGGATAGACAGAGATGATGCATTTTAGAGTCTTAACCTTGTTGTTTGTTAGAATGCAGGATAATTCACGTTACCTTCTGTTGCGTTAGATGAACGAACATATGTTTTATTCAGTATAATGTGGTTCTGACCTAACATAAACCCTCTAAACTCTGATTCCTTAACTGTTTTCACAGATGGTCTTAATTACTGGATGGGGTGACCCGGGGGCGGGACTTAGGAGGCGGGACTTGTGACGTGCACTCTCTCGATCAAAATCGAGTTTGACCAAAGGGTGTCTCTATCTCTCTCTGAGGTCAAAGGTCTTGCGAACTAATAGGTGGAAACAACAACAAAAATGTGATTACCTTCTAATAATGTAGATCAGTGCGGTGTAACAGTGTGAGTCAGTTTTGAACAGTTTTATTCACTAAATGCCTCATTTTGCCTTGACCTGTAAGCTGACTATAAGTGACTCAAGGGAACATGTATTGCTCTAAAATTAATATGTGTCTTCGCAGGTTGGAGAATATGGTTGTGAATCTCTGTCTGCCGCACTTCTATACAACAGTTCATTGCAACAAGGTGCGATACATTTCATGTATCACGTAACTGTACCTTCTTCAAGTACATTTTTTAATTTAACATGTATGATGCTTTCCTGTCAGTTCTAATCAATTTGGAGTACAATACTGCTGCAACACACAGGTGACATGTAACTAGTTTTAGCAACAATTACTCAGGACATAAAACAAGCTAAAAGCCTAATTTCTTCACTCAAGTAGTGTCTTATGAGGGCAGCATTCACCTTATTGTTCCCTTTTAAAAGGTTAACAAATAAGTTCAATATGTGTTGTGACGAACAGGAAGAATCAATGTACTTAGACATGAAATAACAAAAGATGGAGGTGGAGGTCTAAGAAAATAAAGAAGCAGAGGGACAAAGTGATGTGTGGGAGACTGAATCCCAACTGACCATGTTATGTTCTTTTTATTAGTTTTTTATAATCTGGTCATGGCTGTATTTTCTTCACATTCCTTCAATTCTGTTTTTTTACTCTTACCGCACCCTTTTTGCTTTTTATCGTTTTCTATGTTGTCCCATCTCCTTCCACGCAACGTTTTACAGTTTTCTGTAGCATATCATATATATTGTTTAATCTGACTTGACATGTGCTGCTCTGAGCCAACTCTCCAATGAGACAAGCCCCTGAAACTTAAACATTTTCCAGAATTGGTAATATTTTTTTTTGTGAAGCATTAACGGCATGCGTAAAATTAACACCTACAAATTAACATCTTTGTAGTAAACCAATTTAACTGGACAGATACATCTGATTTTCCATGTATTACGCCAGAAAAATCTGCAACTGATTTCTTAAAATGATGTTAACCACTCTGATGACTTTTTTGCTAGCATTTGAGAGCAGGGCAGATGTGTATGCTGACATTTTTTCATTGCTTCTTGTCTCTGTACTGTCTACTGTCCATTACAGGCAAAAAAAAAAATCCATAAAATAATTTTTTTTATGTATATATTGTAGCCTCTCTCTTTTAGTTTTTAATTTCAAGCTTTCACTAAAGAATGTAAGTACCTGTTTGATTTATTGTTTTCTGCAGCTGTGTGCAGATGGCTATGATGTCACAAACCTTGTGTCAGCTGACCCCGCTCTGCGGAGGCGGGGCTTCAAGCTGGAGTACTTCCTACGTCCACCTGTACAGGTAAGTTTACGCTATCATACTCATTTTAAAAGATACTTACCTGTGGCCTCACATATGAAAAGGTCTGACCTGTGACAGGCTAATGGGGTCACTGCCCAGGAGTACCTCCTTAAGACTTGAATAATTAAATCTTTGAAAAGTGAATTTGGGAAAATGTGTATGTCAGATCAGCCTGTTTACCCAGCTACAATTAGCCATTATATATTAAGGAAGAGTAGCTACTTTTTCTCTTGCAGTATGGACTTGGTTTTATCTGTTATCTTGGTATTATCCTTATCCTTCTTTTCCCATCTTCTTTAACTTTTCTGCTGTGAGGCTTCTATGTGTCTAAAGCAAAATATGTAAAGCTCTAATCTAAAGCGCTAATATTAATTACTTTTCCTCCATTCCTCTCAGGTGACATTGAAGTTTGGCTTCCAGGTGGAGCTGTGCAGGGTGGATGTGGAGCTGTGGTCCTGGGGTATGGACCGAGGACAGGCCTGCAAGAGACTGGAGATCAGCACCAGCTCTGATCGGCTACCCTCCCAGAATTTTGGTCAAGGCCACAAACAGGTTCAGCAAAAGGAACAAATTCGGATCAACAGAGATAAACAACAAGAGCATGACAGTAAATCTTGTAATGGCCACCAGTGGAGTCTTCAGGCCCAACAGTGGGGTGAACAGGCTCTAGATGAGCCTCAACAAAGAAGCCATATGTCCAAGTGTCAGTCAAAAACTGAATCCAGTAATCCTGAACCAGAGTTTAAACTGGTAGGTCGCTGCGAACTTAGAGAGGAAACCCAAATCTGTTTCACACGTTCCAATTTTAGTCCCCGGCCCCCGCTCCTCTCCCCACCACCTCCACAACCTGCGAACTGTCGGCAAGAGGAGCTATGGAGCCGGGGTCTGCTCTCATTAGGAGCTGTGACACAACTTCGTGTGACTCTGCCATTTGGTGGTGCAGCATCTGCTCTGGGGCTGAAGGCTTTGGCTGTGTGGGGACAACCTGCCCGCTGCTGCCCTGCAGAAGAAGTGGAGAGGATTAAAAGAGTCCACGAGGCCAGTGAGAGACAGCTGCCACGACCTGTGTTTTTTGCCCCTTCTGTTAGCCAGACAAAACCACCACTGGAAGCGGCCACACCTCCAAGGTATGTGTTAACATTTCTGTGTAATGTCCTTCTTGTTGTAGTTAAATAGAATTTATAATAATAAGAGATATTGATTTTTTTTTTTTTTGGCAATGTTGATAATTATCTGTTGGCTTTTTCTCTGACTCCAGCAGTCTTTCCATCCCAGAAGAGTTCCTTGACCCAATAACCCAAGAGGTAATGATGTTGCCCATGCTGCTGCCCAGTGGTGTGTCAGTGGACAACACCACACTGGAGGAGTACCAGAAGAGGGAAGCCACTTGGGGTCGAACCTTGAACGACCCCTTCACTGGCGTACCGTTTACTTCGACCTCCCAGCCTCTTCCAAACCCCCAACTGAAAAGCCGCATTGACCACTTCCTCCTGCAGAAAGGGATGATAAGGAGGGACGGGATGTTGGGGAGACAAGGGGAGGGAGAGAATCCACAGGCCTCAAGGCTCATAACCTCCAAGGTAGATGAACAGTCCCAGAACTCTCCATGTCTCAGTAAAAGCTCAATAAACAATACTGTTATTCAATATAATGCTGGCACCAGAAACACAAACAGGACTGCACAAATAGAAGATACTGGATCACGACATTTATCAGATAATGGGAATCGCACATGTAACTCCCAGCCTCTAACTACAGATAGCAAATCAGAGTTAGAGAGAAGAAAGAAACGAGGTCTAAGTGGAATTTCCAAAGAATCAGCCCATGGGTCGACAGCAGAGAAGCAACTGCTCCCTCCAACGAAAAGACCAAAAAATGATGTTGTTTCAGGTGAGTATAATATGTTCTGTAAGAGTAGGATCCTAGAACATATCTCTACCGTTTTTTCCCTGCTGACTTGTCCATTGTCTCGATGTTTGCTTCTTCAGTCCCCAGCTGTAGCTCTCATGAGCAGCGTTTGTCAGTCAGCCTGGACGAGGCCCTCTTCTCCGCCCTGCGGGGCCGACCCTCCTTCACCTCAAACTTGTCCCAGCAGCGTCAGGTTGCTCCTGACTCTGAACCACTGAACACCTCACAGCACTGTCAGACTGCAGGCATGCTAACGGGTAATAGTTAGAAAAGTCCACTTAGAAATACTCCACCCAAAATCTTTTGAGTGTCAAAAGATGCTACCCTCTGTAAATGTAAAAGGTGGCTTTAAAAAGGTTGCATCTTGCTCCTTTGTAAAACTGTCGCCAATTTAGTTCCATGGCAGAATCAATGGATTCAAAAGGTGACCCAACAAAAAGGAAGTATATATTTACTTCTCAGATTACTTCTGCAGCAAAATCCAGTTATATGCTGCTTATCCATTTGTTCGGTATGTTCCAGTCACTCATTTCACTCACATTTTCACCAAAATATGGATAAAAACACTGCCTCCATTTCAGACACGCACACACAACCCTTTTGAATTTGTGTTCAAGAATGTGTGTTGGTTTGTGCACATTGGAGCATGCGCCTCCCACTCTAAAGCTGCATTTAGACCGCCTTTAGCCCTGAAACGCAGCCCTCTCATTTATATGAATGAGGCAACGCTGGGTGACGCGGCGGGGATGCCAACGCAGAGGGCTCCTGCAAAAAAAAAACCACACCAGGTTGAACTAGGCTCAACTTTTGCCGCAACATGGCATCATCCAGCAAGGCACTGCGGTGGCCAATCAAGTATGTAGATATGTGCAAGTATGTAGTGCAAGTGCACATTATTGGTAGATTTATAACATGAACACTGTTTTTCTACTGTTTACATGGTGATCACTGCTTCACAAGATAACATTTTTGCCATGATAACTTATTAGACTTGTAAAATCCTTCCTCCTAGTAATGAGGTGATAAACCGCTGTGCAGTGTTTTGGCATCTGACCCACAACATTGGTCAGGAGAGCTGCTCAGTCATAGCTCACTAAGTGGATGGCCTTATGCTGCACTTCCTGTAAACGAAATGGACTACAGTGTTGGTCAGGCTTCAAAAAGATCCCTTTTTAATGTCGCTGTTAATTTTTACACTAACAGGAGCCTTGATAGACCAAAATACAGCGCAACCAGTAGACATTGTAGTAGTTGAGTTTTTTCTGAACTAGAAAACTTCCCTTCCTCTCTTACAAACACAAGTGCAAAAACACTTTTCCGATTCATTGTTGAGAGGCATTCTGGGGTTCAGGAAATCATAAACTGACAATCTCGCTGGTTAAGAGAAAGTGGGGTAAACCAAAGACTTAATTTACAACACATAACAAAATAAGTCCTGAAATGCACTGAAAAACGCAAATTTATGACTTTATAACTGTGTAGGATTATTGGAATGTGTTCAGTGTTTCTGATGTGTAATGTTAAATCAATATAACTCCATTGACTATTTGATTAATTTTCCCTCTCGTTTGCTTGTCAGGTGAGAAGACGTGCTCTGCATGTTCCTGTTCGGTTTCCGTTTACTCGAAATCTGCGTCATCCATCTACCGTCTAACCTGCGGCCACTTGCTCTGCCATTCCTGCCTGCGGAGGGAATCCCAACCACTGAACTCTGTCACTATATCAACATCCAGTCACGTCACGTGCCCCGCTTGCCAAAGCCATATCCCACGCAGTGACATCATACGCGTGCATCACTGACAGACGCCGTAAAAAGGCAAACCTACACCTTCAAAGCCTTTGAAGAAATGAGGAGGATTGTTCCCAAGGTAAAGACTGGATTGTAAACCAGATGTCTCGTTTTTGTGTTGTGACCGCATTGAAGAACATTTACTGCTGAAAGTTACAGATCCTAAATACATTGTTTACTTGATTTGACACTACCTCCATCCCCCTCTTTTATATGCAGAATATTGTCACATTTGCATCATACTGTGGTCTGGTCTGGTCTGGTGGTTTTTGGATTATATAAACTGCTGAGAAGGTCATTTCTTTCGAAACAATCCCCAGATTTGTCTTAACATCCTTTTTCATTACATTATTCATCCCTCATTTCATATTTTTTGTATTATTTTGTCATTTTTGTATTATTACTCATTCACACATGTTACAAGTACTTCAAGTCTAGCATTGAATTATATTTCTTAGACTTTTCTTGGACCTGTGACGTTACAAGATCAGATCACAGAGGCCTCTGTTTTTAATGTTCATAGCCGTAGAAAGGACATCACTGAAAGCAAAGACCTTTACAAAAATCTTTCATCGAGCATTGAAGTGTAGCTGCAGCCTTGGTTTGGCAGCCTTTGTACAGACCCTGGATGTGTAGATGTGTTGATGATGCACAAAGAAAAGGTTGGGGGACGTGAGCACTGAGAACAAGAGGACAGAAAAATTAAAGTGGACATCGAGTCCACCCAAGGCTGTGTGGTCATTGTGAAGAAACAGATGGGGTCATGCTCAGCTCTTCCCCTCGTTCCTTCTTCACTCCATTCACACTTACTTACTCCCACTTACATTCCCCACACTCTTGTATAGGTTTTGTTGTATTAAGAGGGTAAATGCAGCCAGAAAATCTAATGTAGGGACATTTTGGAACTGATTATATACTACTAGTACTTTGTACTGTGGCAATTAATTCACGCAATCTGAAGTGTTTATCAGGTAGTATTAAGCTGAATTTGTTTGAATTTCGTTAAAAGTTTGTCAAGTTTCTGGTATGAAACTGGCTGCCTTTATCTCCCAGTAGGTTCTATATCTAGTTTTATTTCCCATTACGTTTTACTGTTTTTCCTTTAAGGTGCTGTGTGTATTAGGAAATTAATGTGTGCACGATGTTTCCCAGCAGAGGCTACAAGTCCTCCAGAGTGTCCTTGCACACATATACATTTTCTACCTCTTACCACTTCACCCTAATTACCCCTTATGAGTATGTCGTTGCATGCACAAAAGGGTTTAACAGACCAAAGTCAAGAAAAGCAGTATTTATTGGGCCTCACAATCACAAACAGTATCATTTATATGTTGGTTTCCCTGACAACATTAAGCTTAACCAAGGTCGTGATCCTGTATCCGCTCAATAAGAGCAAAGACAGGATTCAGTTATACTGCATGTGAAATTCAGACATCGACGTCACTGTTTCAGGTACAAGTGGTAAATAAAGCTATTAAATGATACTAAATATGTATTGGAGGGATATTAACTACTGCCTCTACTTGTCAGATTGACTGATTGATTGACTGTCAGAGCCTTTGGTAAAAGCTGAAGCTTATTTTTCTGTGTTATACATTTCAGGAGTGTAAAAAAAAAAAGTAAATCCACCCTCAAACTTTGATTTTTATTTCACTGCTTGTGAACTGTATGCTTTTTTTCAATATCTATCAGGTATCAGGAGCTATTTGTGAGAAGAAATAATTTTATTTCATATTATTCAGGAGTGCAGTGATGCAAAATAAGATAACTATGTATTTATTTAAGGATCAGGCTTGAATGCCGTGATGCTAATTAAAGAACTCCTTCACACCTTCACCTGCTGCCTTGGTTGCTCTGTTTTGCCGTTTATCGTTTACTTATTAATCAGCATCACAACAGCTAGGCTAATGGGTGAGATACAACCCTGAGCATGCAACAAGACACTCAATGGAATAATGAACTTACGATATTTATGTTTTTTTGAAATGCTAATTTTGCTATGCTAATTAATAGCTTTAAATCACATCAGGAGGATAATTTGTGTGACCTTGAGGTTGTCATGATGCCTGGAGTTTCCCGCATGCGACAAAAGTCAAAACTAGTGATGAACAGGGATTAGCTAGTTGAATTGTGCATGATCGTCATGAAATGTTCTTAATCAGTGAGCTTATTGCAGTAAATCTAATTAGTTGTCCACAAGTCTAATTAGTTGTTCATGTTATGCCATTTTTAGTGCGTGCGCTCCGTCCACCGCGGAGTCTGAAATTATTCAGAAGTTATTCCAAATAAGCGTGGCGCAGTCTTGAATACAGAAAAGGCATCTTCTGCTGTCATTGCTGTTTTCTTGCGTAGATTTGTTAGATGGCACACATCTGATGCAGAGCCACATCTGCTGCGACCTCTCGCGAGCACGCCGCACGCACGACTGTGGCCTTCTGGTGCGCGTGCGTGTGGAGAGCACCAACTGTACAACACTGACGTCAGATAAGAGTGTCAATCGCTTTGTCAGATCATGTCCGTCTGCTTATAAGTGAGAAATCGACCGGGACACCAGTCAGACAGCCACCCGGCGGAGGACATACAGGTGACCGGCGCTCAACCAAAACCAGCAGCGATGCCTCATTCTTTGTTCCACCTGTGCGTCCTGGGACTCCTCGCCCTCTCCTCCGCCTGTTACATCCAGAACTGCCCCCGAGGAGGGAAACGAGCGCTGCCGGAGACTGGGATCAGACAGGTGAGGACCATTATCCTTTCTGCCTTCTTTTGGGAAGTCATCTTTGACTGGATGGGAAATTTCCCAAGCTGACTTTGAATCTCTTGTAATAATATGTAAAGTAGTTATCTATGTAAAATAAGGAACATTCAATGTATAAAATGAGGACAATTTTAAGTATGGGAAATTAAATTTTACGAGACCAAATTTAATATCATTGGTTTGGTGGTTTGGGTTCAGATGCTTAAAGAACAACCAACCCATTTTACTTACTAAAAATTTAACAAAAGATGGTAAGGACCACAATAAAAGTCAGTTATATCAATAACAATCTAGAACAGAATAAAAGGTATGTTAAGGACAAGTTGTTTTTCCAAAAGATAGCAGCAAAGAAACTTTTTTTTCCTTTTTCAGGAGCATAAAATTTACCTTAAAAAGTATGTGTGTCCATCCATCCTTCCATCCAAACGGCATGGTATGATGCGGTGTTTTTATATTCTTTTTATTCTCATGATTTCTGGTATAGAGGCAAGTTAATAAACACATTAAAATATGCACGAACACATACTGTAAGTGAGATAAATCAAACAGAAATCATGCAATCATTTGCTATTCAATGTTTAAGAATCAGCTTTTCAGCTAATACCATGCCCATTACCAAAGTTGTCTGAGAGGGAAGAGTGAATTTATAGCACCTGATTAACGCTTTAATCTATCCAATTCTCCTCCAGTGCATGTCGTGTGGCCCCAGAGACAGGGGCCGCTGCTTCGGCCCCAGCATCTGCTGCGGAGAGGGCCTCGGCTGCCTGCTGGGCTCCCCAGAAACAGCTCACTGTGTGGAGGAGAACTACCTGCTCACCCCCTGCCAGGCAGGAGGGAGACCCTGTGGATCTGAGGGAGGACACTGCGCTGTTTCAGGAATCTGCTGTAACTCAGGTGCAGTCTGGTTTGGTTTTTATGTTTGCCATGTTCAGACAAGTTATTAAGTGTGGTATGTATTGGTCTATGGGCACAGTTTGAATAAAGTTCTTTTTCTTTCCTCCCTTTCAGAGAGCTGTGCGGTGGACTCTGACTGCCTGGGGGAGATCGAGGCCTCAGATCCGTCCGACGGCTCTGCAGGGAGCTCGCCTGCAGAGCTGCTGCTGCGCCTGCTGCATGTGGCCACCAGAGGACAGACTGAGTACTGATACTGCTGTCTGTGGAGGTTCCTCTGCTTCTCAGGGCCTGCAGGTGCAGAATGAAGATCCCTGTTTTCTCTTAACCCCTACTGCTCTGATGTTTCTTTATCTGTAAAGATGGCTTAAGATCACAGAAAGAGAACCATCTTCAACTATTGGCTTGTAATTGGCTTTTTATCTATCCATTTATTTTTATCCAGATCCTGGGGGAAGAGGAATCATGATAATGGGTATGAAAACAGTAGATTTCAATTTTGTTCCCACCTTAGAGATGTATATACTAATGCACATACTGTAAACAAAATGTTATTCTATATGAGGGGATATAACACGCCTCAGAGCTCCATTTCAAATAAGTGAGTTATAGCAGAAAACACTGTAAATAAGTCAGAGGTTGGAGATTAAGGTTGCTACAGACATCCATGTAAAACAGCTGAATGTCAATGCTAGAGCAGTTACTTCTTGTGTAGTAGAAATATTATTGTATATTGAAAAACAATACAGAATGTATCACTGCCAAAAAAACTTCTGCTCTCTGCTCTCATTATTCCCAGACTCAAAATAACACCTTTAACATATGATTGACTAATAAAACTTGTTTACCTTCTGTCTGCTTGTGTGTGTGTGTGTGTGTGTGTGTGTGTGTGTGTGTCCAACACAGATAACTACTTCTGAGAAATCAGCCATAATAATTATTGCGGTTGAATCACTTGAAATCACATGAACTTTCCCTGCGTTTGAACTTCTGTCATCTTTTGTTTCCAGAAGACACAGTTTATTTGGGTGCAACCATTTAGCAAACTAAAATGAATGTGAATACTGATGTATGAGGGTCAAGTAGGGACAACAACTTTCATAATGACGATTTGGTATTTTAGGGTAGATTATCAGGCGGTTGTTAAAAATCATTTAATGAGTAGCTCAGCACACATCAGTTGTTGCCGCTTTAACACAAATTGATAGTGTTGAAGTTAAGTCAGTGCAGCACCTTTCATTCATCTCCTTCAGGCACCCAACGTTCTCTGTTGTGTATCAACATGCCCAATTTGCGCAGATGAGAGAAAGGGAATTCTAATCGTCATATTGCTTTGTGTGTGGTGACTGACTGCTGATGTTTATGCCAGGGCTGTATGTAATGGCATTTTCTCTGTAATGTGTTCCAGATCCAGGTGGAACAGGATGCAGGACCTCCCAGATTTTCACAATTACCTGTTTTGACTCATTCAATACCTGTGTGGCATATTGAAAAACATTTGTTGTAAATCTGATGCACCGTTCACTGCACACTGTATGATGAATTGTTTCTGGAACCATGTTGGCCCCTGGCCGTTGTGCATCAGTGATGCAAACTGTTAATGATTATAAGTACACATTCAAACCGATAATGTGTATACTTAACTTAAAGTAGTAGTAGTACAGACCATTTTAGGGTCCAGAATGACACATTATTGTATTGTTGAGTTATTGTAAAGTTCTGCTTGACTTTCTATTCATTTACGTTTGAAATCACCTTTAATCATTTCTGCAAAATGCAGAGCAACTTGTCAGACATTTTGAACTGAAATAAAATAGAGAAAATACAGTAAAGCAACTCTCAGTCTGTCGGTCCACCACTTTGGTCCAGACTGTAATATCTCAACAACTACTGGATGGATTGTCATGCAATTTGGTACACACATTCATGCCCCCCTCAGGATGAACAACTTTTGTAACAACTTTAGTGGACCCTTAACTTTTGATCTGCACCATCATCAAGTCCAATTTTTAATTCGTTCAATTCTTTGGTTTATGACCTGCCAAATTTAAAGACATTCTCATTAGCTCATCAGCTAGTAGGAACAGCTACTCTGTGTCTAAGACCACTTTGGCTTTTTTTTAAAGACCAAAACAAATCCTCCAGATTTAATTTACAAAAGAAAAAAAAACATGCCTCCTCAGACAGGAGGGAAACAAAATAAGGGTTTTGATTTCAAGGCTTTATATGTGATCAGGTATTTAGTGTTGCATGCTCAAAAATGAAAATCAAAACAAACATTATGCAGACACTGTTTTTATTTGGCATCACCAACTTTTCCAGTTTCAAATAAACACCCAAGAAGTCAGTCTGTCATTCGTGCTACCAAGAAAATTCCCCTGGGGAACAGTTGGATTTTTTCCCCCCAAATAATTATATTGTATGGTTTGCACGCTCGCACGTTAAATTGCACAACATGCAACAGAGGCTTGCCACGCCTGAGCACACAATGAATGTGAAATGTTGTCTCTGCTGCTGAGCTACAGCTTATGCAGCCTAAGGTCAACATAATATCTTGTCATCAGATCCATCTTTGTCAACATGGATTCATTTATGTTGCCAAATGTCAGATTTAATTTGCCCTTATTCGTAAATTGTTTTTTGAGCTCTTCCTTCCACAGATTTAGGTACTAGAACTCAGGTTCTCTGGTTGAAGGATTGTTCCCATGATTATCAATTATTTTTCAACATCAAAACATTATTACACAGCCTTGCACTAATCACATATACTAATTTGTCTCAAGACTTAAAATATAAAAGTTGTCTTATTTCTCCCTTTTCTTTTTATGCTGACGTTTGACTAGGCTGTTAAAAGAGCTGCATTACTTTTCTTGTTTGACCTTAAGTTTCCATTTGATCTTAATTGTTGAACGGTGACCTACATCCTATCTTTTGTGACTCTGGGTGTGGCATTTGCCGAGTTTTCATTCTGAATCCATCAGTGAAATAAGATCCAGTCAAAAGAGTGGTTATTAAACCTGTCAGAGCCTGTCTGAGTAGAGCATATCTGTACCAAACACTCATCCAGAACCAGTAGTTTGAACAAAGAGTCGGGCTCAAAGTGAAAGTGACATTCGTTTTCATGAAGACTTAAGTCATGATGGGTTAATTATCTGACATGTTCACACACTTGTAAAGGATGGGTGTGTGCACAGGTGTGTGTGTGTGTGTGTGTGTGTTCAGTGCGAGTATTTAAACAGCGAGGACAGAGTTCCTTCCCTCATTTTCTCTGCCATCATGGATCTGAAAGTTGCATCTGTGATTGTCTGTCTGTGCGCTTTGGCCATCACCTCTACTGAAGGTAAGGACCCCACTACCATGACAAATACTCATGTTAAAACCAAGAAAACACTTGTTTTTATCTAAGGAATAGTTACATACATGCTCTTAAGTAAGTATACATTCCTCAGAGATAATTTTCTCTGTATGGTGCAAACATAAATAAGTGTTGAGTTGCATATTTCTGTTCATATTAACCTATAGATTTAAAAAGAGCATGTGTTGTAGGAAAAGCAGAGGATGTAAAAGATGCTAAAATTATTTTGCAGTTGTTACAGCTGTTTGATTTCATCCAGCTGCGTTTTACTTTTAAAACCTGAAATTAGGGATAATATTAAACCTGTTCGAGCATGTGAACTTTCAACTGGTTCGATCAATGTAACTGGCAGTATGCTGTCATCATGCAGTCACCATTGCGCAATACGAAACCTTCAGTCCTGTTCGGCTTTATGGTGTTCGGCTTAACTTGTTTTGTGTTTTTTCCATTTGATCTGTTATTATCTTTGAAGCCAAACCCAAGTCCCAAATAGTATATTGTGCTCTTGAGACAAAAGTAAACCACAGAAATTGTTTTGCACAAACCTTAATGGTATTAATGGCAACAGTTTCCAATCCCAAAAAAGTTTCTTTCTGGAGATTTAAATTGACGGCACGGCACTGAACGCACAGAGACACAATTCATCAGTCTTAAAGCTAATTTAAGAATACAATTTCTTTGTTATTCTACATTTTTTTTCTTTCCAACATTCTGATAATGGATCTTAATCCCACATTGCAGCTGGCATCCCAAAATGCTGCATCACAACAAAGCGGAATATCCCTAGACAGGTGCTGCGGAATGTTGAAAAATGGAAGGTGCAGCATAACAGCGGCGCCTGTGACATCAATGCACTGGTGTAAGTGGTGGAGATCAACAATGAGACAAATGCGTACAATGCAATGCTTCATTTTCTTAGTGTCTTCTGTGTACTGTCTAAACTTAGCGGAAAACTAGCAATGACAATGAAATGAACTGCTCAGCCAAAAGAATGAGTGCAGCATGTGCAGACGCAGTCTACACATTAGATTCAATGCTTTAACTGTAACGTATGGTTACATATAAAGCGTGTATGGTATATTTTTGCTTTTACCTAAAACTGAAACATAATTTGCTTTCCTTGTGGGTCCACAGACTGTACGTAAAGAACTGGACGACGCCCATATGTGCTCATCCCAACCTGATCAAACTTTTGAAGAACAAGAAGAAGCCAATTTACTGAGCTGTGGATTGAAACATTTCATGAAACTTGCCTGTGTGTTGGGTTTTCTACAGTTGGTGTTTCAAGGTGTCATAAAAAAGTCAGCATGGTTGTTTCTTTTAATTGATTATGCAAAATATGCATATTGACTTGTGAAAAGCATCTAGCCTACCTACGACATTTATACAGCGATGGAAAGTAGCCTAACTAAACACATTTACTGCTACTGTACTTAAATACAATTTGGAAATACTGAGTGTGTTTCGTGTTATTTGTCTTTTATGTTACTGTTACCCAGCTCATATGCCCTCAAAATACCAGCTTTGACATGCTCATAATCAAGGCTATTTTCAGGAGACAAAGCTGCGTAAACCTCCTGAGCCTTACGCACTGCAGAAACAGTGTCCACACGTCTTTAGGCCATTTTAAGTTCTAATTCCATCTACTGCAACACACGTTCTCAAGTTATTACCTCAAGATTACAATCAATTTCCTTCTCCTTTGGATCTAGCCGACGCAATTCCAATTCAAGCTCTCTCAGCCTCACCTGTTCGGTGAGACCCTTCTCCACTGACTTAGGAGAAGTAATCACACCCTGCGCGCCCACACCAGCTAACAACAATCCCTGCTCCACTAACTAACAGTTGATCTTTTAACACCTGTTTTTTGCCTTGCCTACTAATAGGAATGTCAAAATTTTCCGCAATGAGTTTAAGATTCTCTTTAGTAGCCTACACCCCTCCAATTTATCACGAGTCGGGTCACTAATAATATCTTCCAGATGAAACTCAACTGTGGCGCAAACAAGCCAATTTGGAACACTACAGGGCCTGGTTACTAACAAAGCAACTCCAGACAAACAGCAAACCCACACCCCGGGACGGCATCCCCACACAACGCTACCACTAAGTGTGATCATATGACAAAAATAACACTGCCGTTTTATTGTACACACCAAACAAGATGCGCACAACTAAAAACAAACCACTTCTACAACTAAAGTGTTATGGAAAAACCAAAACACGCACAAGTTACAGACACTGTCACGGGCCTACTGTGCAAACAAAGTAACACGTACCAACTAATCGAGAACACAAAACGACCTACTGCGCAACTGAAGTCCTACGGGAATACAAAGTAACACGCACAGTGGCCTACCTATGAGGACGCGCCTCGCAAACCCTAAACAGGCAGCACACCATGAGCTCGATTAATAACAGCCCCTAAGGCACTGCGCACAAGAGTAGTAAGACTACATCACCAAACCCGCACATGCCCAAAACAACCTGTTTTTACGAGCCCCCAAATATATTACGGCCACCAGAACACAAACATTTGGCTCAACCCTGTGGCCAGCAACATATACAGAGGACGCCATTCCCGAGGATTAGTTTGTTAAAAAAAAAAGATTTTATTCATATTTTATATAAACCAAATAATACTGCACATTAACCAAAACTAGTGGGCGGCACGGTGGTGCAGTGGTTAGCAGAGGGAGAAGAACACAAGAAGAGGGGATCTGTAACATTACTTTTATGTGTGCCTCCGGATGTAGTAGTGGTGATGAGTGTCTAGCAATAAACAAATCAACAGAGTTTTGAATACAACACTGCTCTTGTATATTCAGTAATTTCAGAAAGACACAGGTCAAAATAATGTAATGATTAATAATAATAATGACTTCTCTAACTAAGTGTTTGATGGCTACACCAAGAAACACAGTCACAAACCACCAACCACAGGGAGGGAGACAACTGCCAATCACTACTGATAAATGAATTGGGATCAGTTATCTGGACCAACACTGTGCATCATATTTGGTAATACGTTACCACATCTACTTAGTGTATTTGTCATAACTTATTTTTACAAGTACTAGATGACAAATGAGAGCAAGAGACTCCAGAGCACTCAAAGACTACAGATGGAACTTTATATAGCTGAGGAATCTATAAATATTGTAACTTACCCTTGGAAATGTAACTCCACATCTTTATAGAAATGAAAGTAAAATGGTCTTGAACTGTCCTTGTTCAGTCTTGTCCTTAGATGATTGAAAGCTTGACCCAGCTCCCTCCTCTGTCATGACTAATCCCACAGAGACAAGCTGCTACATACAGCAAAGGCTGTAAAATCTTTGGAAAGCTTCACTGAGCTCATTTATTTGATTTATATGGTTTCATTCCAAAGTGAGCGATCCTCTTAAAAAGTGAGGACAAAGAGGTGAAAGAACCTACTTTACTACTGCTTGATTGTACTTTTTTGGATAACTTTTTAAATTTGGTCATTTTACTTTTATGTTTTTATTTAAGTATTGTACTGAAATCCATTTAAAGAAGATGTCTTTCACAGCACAAATGTTTTGTCAACTCTCCACTGTACAACAATGTCTGAATCTAGTTTGAGTTTTGACCTTTCACCCTTTTAAAGTTGTAAAGATCATATCCATCACTGGGGCAACATTTTACTCTTACTCAGATTTTTGGATCATTACTTTTTCTTACTTCAATAAAATATAATGAAAGGATACTGGATGAGTTGTCTACTTAATACTGAACGTTGTGAGGATGGAATCTCTAATACTTTTTGACTACTAGGTATTACATGTTTATTAGTGTTAACAGTGTTAATGATCGTACTGAAAAACTGATGTCCAGTATTGTGGAGCAGTTAAATCACCCAAGACTGAAAGAAAGTGAGCATGAGCCATGGAATGCTGATACCGCTTTAAGTGTGCTGCAGCATGTATCAGTCAATGCAGAAAAGGGAGAAATTAATTTTGCTCAATTTGATCACAAATACACACAAAAAAGGCTTTTGGACTGGCAGCTACTGAGTGTGCAACACATTTCAAGCTTGTTGTTTGACCTCAGGCAGTAACTGATGTTGCTGTAGTGAGGCCTCCTGTTTTCATTCATGAACGATTAGTCAGTTGTTTTTATGTAAATCCCTAGTGTGAGTCCTATTTACCACAGGGATACAGTAGACTCATTATAATGTAGCTTTGGACTTAGGTGACATCTTATCAAAATCCAAAAGTGGCGATGTAAAAGTCAGGCGAAATATATGTTGATGACTTGACAAAGTAAACTCAATGTAAACAGTAATCCACCAAGTCCTCAGGCTGTTATGATTCTGAATAACTCACAGTCAAAATGCCAGAAAACCACCTCCAGCAAATTACAGGAATCTGCCTTACTTTCTCATAATGTGTCTACTTGAGTCAGAGCAGGTTTCTACAGCGCGGGTAGCCAAACAGCTTTTACACCATCTTACACCATTTACCAAAGAGCACACATCAGTAGAGGTTTAATTTCCTTCATCAGAGACCTGAGGTCAAATCCAAATAAAAGTCAATCAGGCTCCGTGACATCAGGAACAGTGTAACAAAAGATGTTGAGAAAACAAAATAGATGGTGTCAGATGGGGCCACAGCACAAGTTACCGTAACATACACAAAAACATGTCACGGCTGTGTGCTGTTCAACCCCTGCCAACTTCTTAATCTCTTATCAGAATTCTCCAGGCACTGATTTATTGGCACTTAAACTGTCAGAAAAGTTTGCCTGTGCCTCATCTTGCCTCAAATGGCAATATGTTGAAAAATTGTTCACAGAGGGATCATTTTTGTTGAAAAAAACAAACAAATAAAAAACAAATTATTATTTATTTATGTGTTGTGAAAAACGAGGAGACAAATTGATAGCCCTAGGAAAGCGAGAATATAATAAAACAGACTTGCACAAGCTGAAGGAGATAGTTGTGCTTGTGGTTACCAACCATCAGTTCAAGATGTTTTCTTCACAAGTCTGAAGCAATAGCGCTCTCTAGTGGAAGACTGATCAGAATCAGAGTCTGCTTTATTGGCTTTATAAGTATGTATACACATACAAGGAATTTGACTTTTCCAGTTTTAAGTCACTCCCAATGTACTTACACACAGTTCCAAAAAAAAATTACAGGAAAATAGAAAGAAACATGCAGCCAAACACAAGGACAACAACCAGATGTACATACAAGTAGGCAAAGGCAATTAGAGATATGATGGAAACTGGTGTGTAAAGGAATGCACTGTTCAACCCCAGAGATTTCATTGACATTTTATTCTAAACTCCTTTCCTGCAGATTGCTCAGGTTTGCCAAAGTGAGTGTGTTCATAGACAGTGGCATACCGACAGAGGAATAGCAAATGTTTGTCTGGTAATGCACTTGGCACAGCTATCAGGCAACTCCACATACCCCTGCAAAGTAGCACCACATTCTGCATACAGCACTTCCTCCTTACAGAGTTTCACTCAGGAAACTGGCTCCAAAATTATACGTGATCCCGCTTGTTTTGGTAAATCTTATCTTCACTGTCAGATAACTTGTTACAGCACTTGACTCTATAAATGCCCCATAAAAGATCAATAATAATCAGCACATATTAGCAAAGTGGCTGCCTTATATAAGAAGTTTGACTTTCAGCATGTTTGACTCACAAAGTTTGCTTTGATAAACAATCAGATATCAAGCAGCTCACATCTCTATTAATTGATGACTGTAGGATACAATAGTCAGTCTTCTTCAGCTATCAGCATATTTGTATCAACAAATGTAACATCTCAGTGCAACTTTATTCCAAACAGATCGAATTGCCAATAGCATAGTGAAAAATGGTCAGACTGCTGACTCCGGAAAACTACATTCAAATAAGGAAGTTTGTCTACTTTCCTACTGAAGCATGATGACTCACTTTAGTCTAATAATGTTTAACTCGGCCTGTCAGACAGCTCTTCAGTCTAAAGCTGAGCAGAAATGTGCTGCACGATGTCATTAAATGAGTAAAATGTTTACTCAAGCACTGCTCCTAATACAAAAAAATACAGTAATGTGTCAGAATAGGGATACGCATTACATTGCTACCTCATATCTTAACGGGAATTTTGATGTAGCTAATAATTATATATTATAATTATAATTACATGAGACAGCCCCCCTTCAGTTGTTGTAAGTAACTTATTTAAATAAAGTTGCAAACAAGTGGAGAAAAAAATTCTAATTCTGCTGTTGAAAGTTAAGAAATCAAATATAAAAAACATAAAAATCTATCTCACTTTCAGCTGTTGATATCACGTGACTTCCGGTATGGACGTTCCGCCCACTTGTCTGCAGCCAGGTTCTCCACTAAACCAGGAATTACTCCGCCTTGGAAACAAACTCTAGCGGGTGTCTTTGTAGTATCTAACGATGTCTGCCAAAGCCTGTCAAGAAACTGCTGAACACTCCGGACAGCGCAAGTTTTTCTCTGCTGTGTTTTACGCCGGCAGTTCGTTTCTTATTACGGTGGTGAATAAAACCGTGTTGACGAGCTTCAGGTATGTGGCGCTTTGTCGCTCTGTCATTCATATAGTGTCAATGCAGAAAGCTCACGCACAGAGGAAGCTTATAGCACTAAATTAGTCAACGTGGAACCACACTTAGCCTGCTCTTCTCCTGTTTATGTGGTGTAATTTTTGCAGGTTTCCCTCCTACATGTGTTTGGGAATTGGCCAGGTAAGTTGTCCAGGTGTGGATATTTCTCTGTCTGTGTCACACACGTCACAAACACTCATTTCATGTTCACTTTGGTCCCTTCAGATGATCACCACCCTTGTTGTCCTTTATGCTGCCAAAATGAGCAAAACAGTCAAGTTTCAAGATTTTGACAGAAGTATTCTCTTAAAAGTAAGCATTTCTCATTTTTCAAAAAATATTCTTCATCTTTCTGTATTATTTTTTTCAAAAATATCGTACTACACCTCTATTTTCTTGCCAGATTTTCCCTCTTCCTTTGCTGTATGTTGGGAACCATTTAACAGGACTGGCAAGCACTAAAAAACTCAGGTTTAACTAGTTTAGCTGTCTAATTTAGTGGATTTTGGTCCGTAAGTTTCACAGTGGTCTTACTAAAAACATGTTGTCTTTTACAGTTTACCCATGTTTACAGTATTACGGAAATTCACCATATTAATGACAATGATCTTGGAAGTATATTTACTAAGGTAAGACTTAATTCTGATGTTAAAATTGCTGCTTTTATAAGCACTTTATATATTAACATTGACCTCATGACAGAACTGGTGTGAAGTCCTGTACGTTGTGTATCATGTCTTACATGGAGAGATTTATGATCACTTAATCAGTAGAACTAAACAAGATAAGAGCTTTTGGTTTGAATGTTTGATTTGAATTCATTGTTTCTTTTTTCAGAAAAACATTTCCTAAATGCCTTGTGTACAGCGTTGCGGCCATAGTCCTTGGTGCCATGGTTGCTGCAAGGTATGGATTTAAAGTAAAATACTTAAATTGGAATTGTTTATATAACTTAAGCAAGCACAGACAAAACACCTGTGCTTTCCCTCCATCCTTTCCTCCCCTCTAGTTCTGACCTGGCCTTCGATGTGCAGGGCTATACTTTCATCCTGCTCAACGATGCCTTCACTGCTGCCAGCGGTGTGTATACCAAGAAGAAACTTGGCACAGAGGTAACCTTCCCTGCAAGTTCTTTAATAGAAACGATTTGCACTGTATTTGACTGGTAGTTTCAGAGCAGCTCAATGTCTGTGTGGGTGTGGTTAACTGCTTTATTTGATATTGAAAAGGGAGACATGCCAAAAAAATGATAATATTATAGATTGTATTACTGTAAAGCTGCCCTGCCAAAGGAAGTGGGATCAACTAGTTCTGGTCCTAAATTTTCTCTCCTTTGTCTTTGGTCATCCAACCTTAAAGTAAACAGGATCTTGAACACACCAGGATCACACCATCTGCACAGTAGCACTATACATACAAAAATATAACAGGACAACAGCTGGATTAACTCTCTCAACCACATATTTTAAAACTGCAACCTTTTTTTTGACTATTCTTTGATTATTACTATATTTTAGGTACTGGCAGCTGTTGCTTTTTTGTCTTATAGAAGTAAAACGTAAAGAATTATTAATACTTTCAAATTCAGTTTTTAGGTTTGCTGTTTACTACAGAAGCATCTCCACAAACAATCTGTGTTTGCTTGATTTTGGACACATTATATCTAATATTTTCCTCTTTCTCTTTTTTATTCAGGACCTTGGGAAGTATGGTGTATTATTTTACAATGCTCTAATCATTGTGGTCCCCACTCTGTTGGCAAGTGCATTTACTGGAGATTTACACGAGGTACATACAGTCACTGTGATCCAGTGTATTTTGTGCCCAAAACTGTTTGCTTTTCCTGCCTGACCACCTTGTATGTTTTGATCCACAGGCAGTCACATTTGAGGACTGGGTTGAAGCCACATTTATTTTTTGTTTCCTCATGTCCTGTTTCATGGGGTATGTCACTATAATTCAGTTCAAACTGTTCAATTACTGTCACACCTTTGGGGCAACTCCAGAAACAAACTCAAAATCATATTTCCATAGCTCTTACATTACAGTTTTTTAAGCCTCAGTTCTGTTTTTTTCAGGTTTGTGTTGATGTATTCCATTGTCCTGTGCAGCTATTATAACTCAGCACTTACTACCACAGTAGTAGGAGCAATAAAGGTAAGAACACACTGATAAGAATACTATTTTATTAGACAACAAAGCACAGACAGTGCATATCTCCACATAGGTTGCCCAACCCTTCAGATTCATTATTTGAATAATAGAAAATGCTTCTAACCTGCATGTGAATCTGGATTGTACATCACACTACACAATAGCGATAAACAATCATAAATCAGTGAACATATTCAAAATGGACTATCTTGCAATGTTTCAAAATGTCCTGAATCCTGGATCTAAATCTGCACCAAAAACTAGCTACTTGTGTAATTTTCCACTCAAGTTTTTGAGATGTTCTGCTAAGTATTAGACAGAAAACCATACAGAGCAGAAAACAGTCTCCTTGATGGAGGTAACTGTGTTTTTACATTTTCTATCTCTCCAATTTCTGCTAACAAGATCATCACTAACTTGCATAAATATGAACATTTTCTTAAGAATATTGCAGTAGCTTATATTGGCATCTTTGTGGGAGGAGACTATCTGTTCTCTTGGACTAACTTCCTAGGCCTCAGCATTTGGTAAGAATTTTTTTTACATTCCAGTTTTATTTTTATTGTCGTTTTTATTACATACATATTTTGTTATATGTCATTATGAACTGTACCTGACTACAACTGAAAATAGTCAGTGACGTGACAAAATGATCAAATGTATGAGGCCATGACATTTCGTAATACGTTTACATTTTTCATTTTATAAGAGCAGCATTAGGAGATTAAATTCCAATCCAGAGCAAAACATGGATGCACAAGATAAGAAATACACATCTGTGAACTAAAGCTTATTGTCTTGGTGAATACATTGTTAGTCACTGTGAGTAACAGCTGAGTGGTAGCAACAATTATTTTCCTAACAATTCATTGCTTTTATCTTTTGCTTTGCAGTATGTCAGGTGGGCTAGTGTACTCTTATCTCACCTTTAGCAACAAATCATCTGGAAGCAATGCAGAAGGAGCACAAGAGCTGAAGATTCACATCACAGAAGATTCAAGAGGGAAGTAGTCTGCAAATGGACAATATTTCAGCATTCACCACTTGGTGACATTGTTCTGCTCCATATTGGAGCATAATATTGCTTTTATACTTTAATTTTTATATTCATTTAAAACCAACAAATCTAACTATCTAACAGTCAAATGGTTAGAGATCAGCCTAAATCATGACTATATAAATTGACAAGATGTGCTCATAAGTTCTGGGTCAGGTTCAGTGAATGTTTATTGAAAACCAACAATTATATAACAGTGTGGACAGCCTGTCAGAGAAATCTTACCTTTTGAAATGTGTAATAAAATATCTACCAAGCAAGCAGGGTCACTCTATATGTGTCACAAACATGACAGCTGCTGGAGGATGTTAGCAGAGGGGAAAACTGTAACTAAAATTCAACTTCAAAGCTTTCCACAAATTGTGCACACTGAATATTCTAACAAACACAATGTGTATATATTAAATGCCATACTCTTCTCAAACCACAAAATAGACTAAGGGTTAGAAATGCTTCAAAATATACTATAATTGGGTACAATAAATCATTTGGTGTTTTGATTATTAACAATTAACTTGCCTTCCAGTTTCACCGCAACTCCACATGGGTAATTTGTAAATCAAACCGATTCAAACATCACAGCTAGAGTGACAGTTACAGATTGTTGGTGCAGGTTTCCCCAAAACATCTTAAGGCAGGGCAGTTATGAGAGGCTTCATACAGTGTTGAAAGATGTAGTGTTACTATAAAAAAAGAGGAAAAAAAAAAAGAAAAACACCCAGCACTACACAAATCAGTTTTTAAAAAAACCCAACTCGTGCCATTTTCCTGGACATGCATGACAAATGTAATCTTCAATGCATTGCAAGCTTAATCCAAGACTTAATAGAGGGTGTAAGTGCTTAATCAAAATCAATGGGTTGTCTAAATTTATGTAACAATGTTCTAAATTGATTGTTTTTAAAACTTGATGCCAGAATATTTCTCACATCAAATGATTCCAGGGCTATCAAGCAGTAGAACAAAATGTTAGCCAAAAGAACAATATGATGAAATAAATATCTCATAGTTTAACCTTTGAAATGAGATGATGCACCACACACTACTATGATGCTCTGCCTGTATCATCACTGGTCTGCCACCTTTTAATATAAAAGGTGACTGACACCATCCATTGTATAAAAAAAAATAAAAAATCTCCCACATGGTTGGAAAACAACTTTAGGCCTGGAGGTTTTACACACATTTCTTGTATTTATGAGGGAAACTGCTATTAAAATGAAAATATATCATGTCCTAAAAGCGACTCTGGACATTTTACATATTGTAGAATATTAGTTGTATGAATGAACTAAATCCAGAAGGCAGTATAGTCGGCTCGAGATGGACTTCTCCAGCCCGCCTCTGATAATGTCATGCAGATACGATTATGTGTATATGAGTCAAGCGGTGAAGCTGTCAAAGTTTGGATTTTTTTAAAGTCTTGTGCCTAACCTCTGGATTAGACTTGCAATGATCACCTCATTCGCATATAAAACTGACCATGTCACATACCAGACTGATCCAACTCCCCTGACTTGTTTTGTCTCCTTTTGTCCACCCACACACTCTTCTTGGAGAGCGCTGTATAGACGAGGCTATAACTGCCTGAACCTTTTTCAGTCCATTTCTACCGCCACTATTGTCATCAGTGGCAGTGAAATTGTGCTTACAATGCTGGAGATGAAACCTGGGAGCATGATGAGAGGCCATCTGACAGTTGGAATGCAACTTAACATTTCCTATATTTGACCACACCCTGTATCATTCTGTCCATCTGAGCTTAATCCATATATACATCAGTCATACACACTCTGTTACACTCACAACATACTTAAACTCGTTACCATCAAAGTGCAAACAAAACAAATTAAAACATAAAAGGTACTCTTTCTTTGCCTTTAGAAGACGTAAGAAAAAACAACATTCTTCATATTTTAAAATCTACAATTATAGCAGCCTAAAAGGATAAAATGGAAGCTGAATAAGGTGCTTTAGCTTGTGCCTTCCTGGTGCTGTGAGGGGGAATAGATGATGCTGTGCATAACACTGATCTCAGGCCAATACAGCTCTTTCTCAACGTCTGCTTTCACAACTTGATAGAATAAACTAAACTCGTCATTGATCTGCATTCTTGAGCAATTTCTAGTTACAGCACATACGGCAGGAAGGCAGATTGGTAATAGAGGTATGAGGGGCAGGGGATGGGAGTCCAGGATCGGGAAGTGGGTGGGTGTTCAGGCAGACAGGTTGTTGGCCAGCTCAATGAGTGCCAGAGCACCGTGGAGACGCTCTCGTTGCTCCTGCAGGCGGCGCTTGGCAGCTCCTCCACCCTGGCTAGCCTTCTCCTCCTCTGCGGTCTCTTCCTCTTCCCCGTTCTCTTCATCAGACTGGAGGAACTCCATGGGATCCTGCTGCTCCTGGTCCTCTGCTCTTGCCTTGCCCTGTGGCTTCACCTTGGTGGTTGTAGGGGCACGCTGCTCACGGGTTTGCCAGTACCTGCAAGGACAGAGAAGAGTAAATTAACATACAATGTAAGCAGAAAACTGAATTAAATGTTTACAAAACTGTGGATCCTGATTCAAAACAGGTCATTTATGCTCAGTCCACTTGTTGAGAGCACTAGTATGTCCAGTCCTGTGTATTCACTTACTTTGCCAGCCACTCTGCCACAGCCTTGTTATCCACAGACTGCGCCTTCCCCAGGCCCTCCTTTGGTTCCTCCCTCTTCAGACGGGAGAAAGGGTGCTTGGGACAGTGACGGTTGGCATGTGTAAACCGATTGCCACATCCTGTGGAGAAAACAACAGGTATGTATAAATGCAGTAAATCATTAAAAGGTCATGTTTCTCTGTGATTTTAGAATAGCTAAGATGCTCATACATTTATATTACAAGACAAAGTTACGGTTGTGACTTTTTTCCCTATTAGTCACTATACGCCGTAAGTTTCAACATGCATCTCTTTGTTGCGGTTGAAAACTGTTGCTCGCCCGGGGTATTCTAGATACAATCTACACCTTGTTCTAGTAATTGGCTGGGCCAGCGCAAGCCATTTACCCCTTTTATTCCCTTTGCCAACCTTTCACCTATAGGTGGCATTGTTTTACTTAAAACAAAACAAAACTGGCTCTAACAGTTACACTGTCAGGTAATTATCAGGTACTTTCCAAATACTCAACTGAGCCACATTTCATGTCATTGGAAAGTACCTAAAAGTGTCTAAGAATGAAAGGTCACAGAACTTTTACTTTGTTGTTTAGCAGAACAACATCACTTTAATAACACTCTGTTCATCTTAATAGCATTGTCTTGTCTAAAATCCACATTTCAAACCCACCTTTCTCCGAGCAGACAAAGGGCTTTTCCCCAGTGTGCAGCCGCTGGTGCGTCTTCAGCTGACCACTCTGGACAAACGCCTTCCCACAATTTGGGTAGTCACACAGATAGGGCCTCTCTCCTGGGAGGGTACATAGGGATATTGTTCAGGTAATAGCACTGACATTGTTTTACAGTCATTATTACACAGTGCTGCTTATATGAAACACACATACAGTACACTATTTTCAAATGTGAACATTAAAGTCAGAACAGGTACTGGGAGGTCAATTGTTTTCTGCTTTCAGACCAGTCCCAGCTGTGCCCCTTCCTTCCCAGCATGTTGCGGTTACATCTGGTTAGACAGGTGTTTACATGACCTTCCCTGCTTCTAATAGTGTAGGAAAGGGCATTATGGAATCAAAGTTACACCCATCTTTTCTAAAGGCACCTGTCTTTTTGACAATAGGCCAAGACATCACAATACTTTTTTTAATATTCACTACACTGGCCTCCCTGTCCCTCTCACCTGTGTGTGTCCTCTTATGAGCCTGAAGAGACTTCTCTCTGGGAAACACTCGGTTACAGATGTTACAGCGAATACGGCTGGATGAAGTCTCCCCCTCGCTTATGAGCTCCCGGACAGTGTCAGCCCGTGGACGCCCTCTGCGGATACCATCCTGACAGCAAGAATACAGAATTTTTACATTGGCTAAAGTAACACAGTAAGTACTTATTTTCCTATTGAACAGCAGTCATAAGCAGATGCAGAGCATAACTTGATCTAGAACACAAAAATATTTTCATACTTTTATGATCCAATACATTTACAACATATTAATCAAGTTCAGAGAGCATCGTTTATCATTTGCCATGTTAATACTACTTTTATTAAATACATGCATCTGTATTTGTTATTATAAAGAAATATTCAGTACACAGTAGTTTAGGGTGTGGTTTGTGTTTCCTACAATGCAACATCATGATTTCCTTAGCTGAGCTCACGTGCTGCATTGTGGCAGCACGCATGTTTGTCCATTATAGTCTATAATTCATTCACATCCGGTTACACTTTTGGCGCGCGACTAAACGTCATGTATGAGCAGCTGCTCCAGAATCAGGAAGTAACTGGGGTTTAAAATCCACCATGTCACACCCTAATGCGCGGGCGTTTTTTTAAATGACTCTCCATCTTGGCCATATTAAGGCTGACTCCAAACATTTTTTCACCGTTTTAAGTAGTCCCATTATAAGAAATGAACAGATAATCTCTAGAATGTATTAATCTTCTATAACGACTCAGTTCGGAATAGTTTGTGTCTTTAAAATATCACACATGCACTCCTTTACTCCCAAAGCTGGTGTTATTACAACTAGTTAAACATATTTTAGCGTTGTTAACTTATAAATTATGTTATAAGTATATTACAGAGCTGTCAACAGCCCAAGACTATACAAGAAGAATAACTATAGCCTTTAAATACTACATCTGTGCAACAACGTCTGCCATACAACACGCTGTATTCATAAACATTACGGTTAAAATAACCTGAACCTACCCTGATCTGGTCAGGTGAAGGAGCCGTGTCCGCTTCCCCGGCAGTCTGGGTCCCGGTAGGTGACGAAGCCCCGCTCACTGAGCCCGGGCTCAGAGTCACATTGTGGGCGTTCTCCCCCCATTTCCACGGGTAGACCATGAAGTCGCTGAAACCGGGGCTCGTCGGCGTCAGGGCCTCCGCTTTTCTGGGTTTGATCGGCGTGGTTTTGATGACGGACACCAAAACTCTTTTAGGCGAGTCGTTGCAGAAAATAACGTGCGGATGCTTATTATCGGCCATTGTATAGGTGTCAGAACTCCCGTGTTGGTCGCAAAAACTGTAAAAGTTCTAACTCCAATTCAACAATCACTAAGTAAAAGTCATAAATAGTGCGCCTTTTCAATCTGGAGTGAATATTTCCTTCATTTCCAAAGAAGAATAGAAAAAAATCTCGGTTCCGTTTTGCTACAAAGTATCCACAAAAGATAGTCAGATATGAAGATGATGGTAAGTTTCCTACTTGTCGCTGCGGGTCGCCTGAACTGACCTGTGTGAGCCCACAGGAGCGTTGTCCCGCGTTGCAAAATCGCGCCTGAGCAGTTGACCGACCAATCGGCTGCAGGGATTCGATCCCACATGTCAGAAGTAACCAATGACAGCAGCCACATAGATCCACCTACAAATCAAGCACGTAGGCCAATGGGCAGAATAGAGAGCGCTCTATGTGCAATGATTGGTCGAGACGTTTTTGTCCAATGAGATTTAAACACTTGACGCGCGCTCTTGCACGTTGACATCAAGATTGGCCAATGAAGAGGCGCAAAGCGCACGTTGGGGCCATCAGGAAGCCAATGAGAGTGAAGGGCGGTTAATTTTACATTAATGGAGGAGCAGATGGCGCTTTCCCGCGCTGAGGAGTCTGTTTATGTTATTACATTTTGGTCAATTTAAAGGGAAAAGAAACGGTGGCCCAGAGGCGCCAAAGTTACGTAAGCGTTTAGGGCGGAAATACTTGAACAAAGGGTGTACTGTGTAAGAGAAAAAGAAATAGAAACTAAAGGTTATGTAAAATGTTTTAAATTGGTGTAATATGGGAAAAAAACACAGTTTAACTCTGTTACCATGAAAAGTCCACCTAAAGCAGTCAATACGCTGTTTTTCAAAAGATTTTGCATAATAGGAAAGTATAGTCTATCTACACACATTCAAGTGCTGGAAATCAGAATATCAAGCCTTGAATTTATCATGCCATCAGTTGGCACTTTTTGGTCCACTGACATTGTTTGTGATATTACATCCAAATGAGTTTCATTTTAATTTAGAGGTAACAGCTCAGAAAATATGCCCATATAAATAACTGATACAAAGTTTGTAGTCATAGTGTCCTGTGAGTTGTTCTGATTATTTAGTGTGGTGCAACAGAAGCCTTTGTCTTTATGTGCCTGTCCCGTGCCTGTCTGTCTGTGTCTCTCACACAGTGATGTACTGTACATTTTAATGGAGTCCCCCAATTACTTTGAGAACATAGGTTGAAACCAGACTTGTACTTTCTACTCTGACCACTAGATGAAGCTAAGTTTCATTATGCAAAATATATCCTGCTAGTGAGAGTGACACAGCTTAATCAGGTTTGTGATGTATGTTTTTAATTTTTTTTTGCTAGAATACATGGATCAGAGTATTACAATATATGTACATACATAGTTATTTTATAAATGTCAGTTGAATGGTCATTTATCTAATGATCCATGAAGGGAAATTAGGTTCTGTCTGAACAGAATTTAGATAGAAATGCAGATCATTAATCATTTTGTCTATCTAATAGTCATTGCATTCCACAACACAGCTGAGTTCAATACTTAATCAAATGTCTACTCTAAATCAAATGTCTACTTGTCTACAATGTAGACTACCCATAAAGTACAAATAGGCCTTCATGGAGCTACTCAATAGGGGTGTAGTAGGCATTACCTTATAGTTGCTATACTGTAACTATTATAGTTACTAACGTTAATAATATAACATGTTAAAAATAAAATAACTAAGGCAGTAATCAGTTTTAGATGGGGGGTTTTTCTGATGCCTTTGATAGAAAAATGTTGTTTGGCCTGAGCAAGAACACTGGTACACCTGAGGTTTGGTCAGGTTTAGCCTCCAGTTAATTACCACCACTAGCTACCTAGGACGGGAACAGCTGCTGCGGTGCTCTCACCTATAGGCACCGTAAAATGCAAGTCGGCAAAATAAGCTTTGCGACCTAACTTATCGCAAGACCGGGCTAACGACTTGTGTATCTTTAATATAACATGGTAAGCTAAATGACCTAAAACAGGGCTAACGCTAGATACGAACGGTGGCTAGCTAAATTCTAGCTGGTAAGTAGCTAGCACACATAATTTATAAACTAGCCATTGAGCTATAGCTACAATTGTATTAAATTAAATTAACGTTAACTGTGTGCCAAAACCAACGTTAGCCTGGCTAGGTTAATTATCAGACTGTTTTTGTCAAACCGGAACACTAGAGTTTGGGATTTGTATCGTCAAACGAAAATACTGAAAAATCACTGGTATCCTCATATTGTTTAGCGTTTTTCGGCGGCACTAGGTATTACTTGACGATATAGTATTTCAATGGTTAATGCTCGTTATTAATTAGGGTTAACTATAGGACAAAATGTTCATGATCTAACTAACGTTAATGTAACGTCAGCTTGACATTTTCTAGTGTCATTTATTTAACTTAACTATAAAAATGGAAATGTTTCTGTGGTTTTATCGTTGCATGTTATATAAGTGATTTATTTGTCCAGGCTAGTTTTTTAATTGGATACATATAATTCCCTATGACTTCAGTCCCTGTGCCAATTGGAGCAGCACGACCTGACTAAGCAGAGAAGAATCCACCAACATTGGCAGAGGACTTGAGCCAAGTCTTTGCAATGGATATTGATTAGTGAATAGCCTATTGATGAGCACCGGGGCGTGGTGTCTCTTGTTTCCACACGTGCAAACATTTAAAAGTGTCGACAAAGACTGTCGGCATTTGTTGGACGTTCACTGGGGCAGCAAAGTACCGTCCGCACGCAACTCTTTTCTGTTGTTGAGCTTTATTTTTGCTGTTTGGTATTCGCAAGATATGTGTTCATCTTAAGGAGGGAATCGGCCTTCGAACTCGCCTTTTTTCTTTCATACACACAGGCTAAAATGCTACCGGACACCTACGGCTGCGTTGTGGCGAACCGGTTCGGGGATCTTCTGGATGACGATGCTGACCCGTTCGACTTGATCAGCGAAGTGGAAACGGAGAAGGAGAAAAAGAAAAAGAAGAAGAAGAAGAAGAAGGAAGAGGGGGAGAAGACAGGAAAGCAGAAAAAACCTGGCCAGAAAGAATCCCAGAAGGACAGACGCCTTCCCGTTGCGTCGGATGCTCAAGACCTGGTTCCAGGTAAGCTATCCGCTTGGTTGCACGCCCCAAACTATTCTGGCAGCTGCTAGTATTTCTAGATTGGATAGTCTAGGCAAGCGTGGCCAGTTGGCAGAGGCTTTGTCAGCTGCTGACGGTGCAAGGTCAGCGAGGCTGCGCAGCACATGTACATGCTGTCAGGGTGGGTGGGTTATCTGAAGCCAAATGACATTCTCCTAATTTTATAGCGCATTCAAAACTGCATATGCATGCTTTTGTTCCTGACATGAGAATCCACCATCTGATTCAGTAAAACAATAATATTAAAAAGAGGTTAGGGTGCAGTTATCTCCTTTTTTTTTTTTACTGGAAAAAAAATAGTTGTGACTGGACTCCATCATTTGTTTGATGCTATCAGACCTTTTCTTTCCTTTTCGTAGGATGGAGGTTTGAGAAAGTGTAAGCAGGAGATTTGCCCGACCAAACATTTTAAAGATTTTCATATTATTTGCAAACGGGGGGTATACAATATAATATATCACTACCTCAGTTTCTGTCTTCAGTCCATAAGCAGCAGCAGCAGCAGCAGCAGGCACGTCCTGGACCAGTGACGGAGAGCGGAGATGACAGAGAGGAGGCCCAGCGGGGCACGAAGAGGGCTGCCTTTGGGGTGCGTAGGGCCAACCAAGAGGAGCACCCACAGGAGTTTTCAATCTCTAAGTATGTGTTCTCATACAAGAATTTAAAACAAGACTGCAAGGGATTTGCGCATGACCAGTAACTTATGAATGGTAATGTTAGCTGACATTTTAGCATTAACCATTCTCCTGTAATTGTCACTGTAATGTCACCTAATTTTTATTTTTTCAAAATAAGAGACAACCAACAACCAGTGTTTGGAGTGATATTTCATCAGCTGGGTTTGAGATGTAGGAGCTGTCACAGGAATAAACTGAGTTTTTTTTTTATTTTTATTTATTTTTAAAAAAAATCTGATTGGTCCCCAGGCCCTCCTATAATGCAGACTTCAGAGGTGAGATCAGAGGCAGGAGAGGAGCAAGAGGTGGAGGATACACAAGGAACTTCGACAACTTCAACCTGAGGGGCAAGAGAGAGTATGATCGACACAACGGAACGTAAGCCTTTTTGTTCATAAAGCAGTCCATATAGCGGTTCAAAAAGTTCACTCTTGTAAAAAAATTTATTATTTAAAAAAAAAAAAACGGCCTTTCCAACATTAATTGCAGAGGTATCTCTCCTGAGGAAAAGAGAGGAGGCAGAGGACCCTGGAACTGGGGCAGTGTTGAAGAAGCTGCAAGGTCAGTGAACATTCATTAACAACATGGAAATTTTTTCTTGAGCACAATAGTCATGTTTCTGTTTGTCCATGTCCCTTTTTATGAAGTGAATTAATGGAGGTTACATCCGACGCTCCAGTCAAATCTGAGGAGCCCCAAATACCTGTGGAGGAAGAGAATCGGTGAGTGAGACGCATATACCGATCAGCCATAACATTATGACCACCTGCCTAATATTGTGTAGGTCCCCCTTTTGCCGCCAAAACAGCCCTGACTTGTCAAGGCATGGACTCCACTAGACCTCTGAAGGTGTGCTGTGGTATCTGGCACCAAGACGTTAGCAGCAGATTCTTTAAGTCCTGTAAGTTGCGAGGTGGGGCCTCCATGGATTGGACTTGTTTGTCCGATCCATAGAGAAACGCATCCCACAGATGCTCGATTGGGTTGAGATCTGGGGAATTGCACACCTTGAACTCGTTGTCATGTTCCTAAAACCATTCCTGAACCATTTTGCAGTGTGGTAGGGCGCATTATCCTGCTGAAAGAGGCCACTGCCATTAGGGAATACCGTTTCCATGAAGGGGTGTACTTGGTCTGCAACAGTGTTTAGGTAGGTGGTACGTGTCAAAGTAACATCCACATGAATGGCAGGACCCAAGGTTTCCCAGCAGAACATTGCCCAAAGCATCACACTGCCTCTGCCAGCTTGCCTTCTTCCCAAAGTGCATCCTGGTGCCATGTCTTCCCCAGGTAAGCGACGCACACGCACCCGAGCATCCACATGATGTAAAGGAAAACGTGATTCATCAGACCAGGCCACCTTCTTCCACTGCTCCGTGGTCCAGTTCTGATGCTCACGTGCCCATTGTAGGCGCTTTCAGCAGTGGACAGGGGTCAGTATGGGCACCCTGACCGGTCTGCAGCTATGCAGCCCCATACGCAACAAACTGCGATACATTGTGTGTTCTGACACCTTTCTATCAGAACCAGCATTAACTTTTTCAGCAATTTGATCTACAGTAGCTCTTCTGTTGGATCGGACCACACGGGCCAGCCTTCGCTCCCCACGCGCATCAATGAGCCTTGGCCGCCCATGACCCTGTCGCCGGTTCACCGGTTTTCCTTCCTTGGACCACTTTTGGTAGGTACTGACCACTGCAGACCGGGAACACCCCACAAGAGCTGCAGTTTTGGAGATGCTCTGACCCAGTCGTCTAGCCATCACAATTTGGCCCTTGTCAAAGTCGCTCACATCCTTACGCTTGCCCATTTTTCCTGCTTCCAACACATCAACTTCGAGGACAAAATGTTCACTTGCTGCCTAATATATCCCCCCACTGACAGGTGCCATTGTGACGAGATAATCAATGTTCTTCACTTCACCTGTCAGTGGTCATAATGTTATGGCTGATCTGTGTATATGTGATGCACAAAAGAATCACACTGGTGCTCACTGTTCCTAGCAGATGTTTGCCAGCCTGGAATGGAGTCCCCAACAGGGCCTCAGTCCAGCTAATTCTTGTGGAGTGCTCAAATAATATATTCAGGCACTTTCACACTGGTGTTATTATACACATGCATCATGTGGCTCTTACAATGCCAGTAGCGTGGTATGATGTTTTGTTCTGTGCCAGTTTAGATTTCAGATAATTACAAAGTATGAATTTCTGAATTCAAGTCATTTAAAAGTTTAATACAATGCCAACACAGACTGCTGGAGCCCAAGTTTGATCTGCCAAACATAATAAAATTCAGAGGGCACGTGTTTGTGATCCAAGCTTGTGATCACAAAACTCATGTTTTATATATAATCTAGCTCTCAGCTTGTTTCAGAATGGCAACGTTGGTGTGGCTGCATTTCTGTTTTATTGGCAATAAAGTTTATCATTATGAGGAGGTGAAGTTTGATGTGGCCACTGGTGCCGACTGTTCATTTGTTTAGTCTCTCGGCTGGTAACTGAATTCCCCTTTTTTCCCTCGACATGTCTTTGTGCTGTTGTGTCCAAACAGCCAGCGGAAACATCCCAGCCTTACAGAGAGACAAGGACAACACCAACGTCAACGCTGATGTGCAGAAGCTACAGCAGCAGCTCCAGGACATCAAGGAGCAGGTAAGCACCGCAGTTAATAAACCACACCTGAGGCATGGGGAATGTGAAAATGTTGTCGCATTCCATCAGTGCGCAACGATATGCAACAGCCTTTGAGTTACAGGTAGCTGGCTCCCATTTGGTTGGGTGTATCAGACGTGAAAACAAAAACATATGGTGAATGTCCTGCATAGCAGTAACAAATACAAATGTTACAGTATATCCAAACAGCTGATAATGCAGGATGGAGCACATTATACATCAGTAAACATATAAAAACATAAGTCTTAAAATATTTAATTGAGAAGTAGGGCTGCAGCTTACTATTATTTTCATTATTGATGTTTTACCAAATTAATGAATTAATTATTTTGTCCAACAATTGCCGAAAAGAGTGAAAAATGCCCATCACAACTTCCCAGTTGATGTCTTCAATTCATTTGAGAAACTTGTACCTGTAAATCTACACATTTTATTCTTGATAAATGACTTAAACGATGAATCAATTATGAAAATGTCTGCGATTAATTTTTGGTTGATAATTTTACTAATTTGACATTCAACTAATCATTTCAGCTCTACTTAGAATTATTTTGTTTTACCATAATGTGACTAAGGTGGACACCCTGTTTTTTTTGCGCGGACACAAACCAGGTGTGGCTCATGAACTACTGAGAAAGGTTTAGGGTAATGCAGCTGTAAAATGCTGTGTGATCAAATGGACGTCTGTGTCATTTTGTGCGGGGCTTGGCTCAGTTAGTGATGAGAGTTGAAATGACTTTATCACAACAAAACATGAACTGTGATTGCTCCTATTCGTCTGTCTGCAGACCATGTGTCCGGTGTGTCTGGACCGGCTGAAGAACATGATCTTCATGTGCGGCCATGGCACCTGCCAGCTGTGTGGAGATAGAATGAGCGAGTGCCCCATCTGCCGCAAGGCCATCGAGCGCCGCATCCTCCTCTACTAGACGCCCCCCACAGACTCTCTCTCTTCTCTTAAAGCCCCCACCGACCACGCCCGCAGAGACTCAATCACACCAGCTGCTGCTGCTGCTCGACCATCCTCACAGCACCCGAGTCAGCCAGCCAAGGGCGTTTGCAAATGTCTTATTGGACACAACAAATGCTCTCTTAATGGTTTGATTGTGTTCAGATGGAATTTCTGTTACAAAACATGGAATATGAAAAATCTGAATTGACTTTTATCAGTTTTGCTGTTCTGTCATCATGTGTCCTAACTGCGGCCGGAAAGATGCTCGCATCACGGGTGTCGCTTTTTCTGGTTTTTCTCTCTGCCGTTCTTTTCCCACCATCCCCTTCTCATTCTCCTTTCTGCATAATTTCCTCTGTTTATACTTGTTATGTGAAACTTCTTTTCTCTGATTGAGTCAATGGTGGCTCCTTTTAGACTTGGATATGAAAGTCCCATTTCTGGATTTCATCCTTGAACAGCTCTGCGTATCAGAGCAAATTCAGAAGTGTAGAGGAGGTGGTGTAGAGGGCGGCCTGTCACCTTTTGATGTAAAGTTCTCATGCATCTGTCGCAGTCAGTGCCAGCTGCAGTCAAGTTTTATTGTATTTGTAAATCTTTATGCACGTGTATTGGTATCGGAAGCTCCAGATGTGGATGTTAAGTACTTAATTTTTCACGACAGTATGGCAAGTTTGTGGCACAATACTGTTTGCACCACTTAACGGTTCAGTGAGTGTTTTCGCTTCATGTCTGTGTTCACTTTGGCTGTTGTGACACGCTGTATGCCGACTGTCCTTGCAGTTGGAGACCAGATGTTGGCGGTTTTGCACTAGAAAAAGCTGAGTCAGGGTAAAAGCTCTTCTCTACACTGACTTTGGAGGTCCACTTCAGCTCAGTAAGAAAACACAGATAGAGTTGTAGTAACTGCCAGGTAGCACACCACACCCGTAGTTTGTTTACCAAGCTGTACCAAGAACGATGGCAGTGTCGCAACTCCCTTTTGGCTGTGAATTCCAGAGCTGCCGCGTTAGGGATTCAAGAATTCAAGACAAACACACAAAGTCATTCAGCTTCTGTCCAGTGGTCGGCCCCTGTTGTACATGTTTGTTGTACACACAAACCCACACGATGCAAACATTTCTGTAACAAGAGTACCTTGTCAATTTGATGTTAAACTGTTGAGACTTGGTGGTATTGTCTGACAAAAAAAGTTACAATTCAATGAACATTGCTAATTTACCATTGATGACTGTGTGCCATTTGCTTCCAAAAATCTTCTTGTTAAATAACTTGTATGGGGATAAGGTGCTCTTTATCTTATAACTTTTTTATTTAAGTGTATTTCCTTTTTCTCAAAATCAACATTTATTGAGCTAGAGAGTACAATCTATTAGAACACTAAGATGAAAATGTAGAATAAATTATTTTGTATTGCTGCCCAAAAAAATAGGATTTATAGGTATCACTGCCTTCCTAATATGTAGCCTCAAAATCTCTCAAACATTCTGCTTTGATATTAATGTTGAGATACGTTTGTGATGTTTTTCTGTTTGCTTTTTGTTGGCAATAGCTTTCTAGCAATCATCTGTAGAAGCATTTTTCTCTTAAATAGGCCTCTGTAAGCCTAACTTGTTCATTTGTGTGTCAAGTATCTTTTCACCAGTGTTTTATTTGGGACAGAACTTGCCTTACCTCTTTTAAAAGGCAGTTGCCCATGTGGAGACTCAGCAAGGTGGCTAGCTTGCTCTGCTATGTGGGAATTTGCAACTGCATACAAGCATTTTTTTTTCCCCCTTTTAGGACTGAAAGCAACTTTTTAGAGTGCAGTTTTGATTCCTTTCATTGATCATGATAACACTTTAAGCTAGAAGCACTAATACGCTTTATGGTAGTGTTGTCTTGTTATGGTTGTTATGAAAAAGCCTATTTTGTACTTTATTTTCAATACCTGTAATTGTCCTGTTGGAAATGTATCTGTAGTATTTTCTTTGGCATGAATGTTTGACATATGCAGTACGACATGTATCATGGAAACGTTCAGTCTGTATTGCTAATAAGTGCTTTTAAAACAACCATATAGCTGAAATAAAGTTCTAAATGAACCATGGGGACATTAGAAGTTTGTTTTTCTAACTTCTTCTGAATTGTTCATTAGCTTGTTTTTTTGTTTTGTTTTTTGAGTTGAGCTCAGTTATAGTTAGCTTCTTATGAGCAGAACATTAGCATTTTGTTGCTTTTCTCCTGCTGTGCAGCGTCTGCCTCACAGAGGAGACGGTGGCAGAGATGGGAGGTGTGAGGTAATTGAAAATGCTAACACCTAATAATGACTCTGCACCAGCGTGTGATAGGTCAGCTGTGCTAATCAGAGAGAGAGAGAGGGAGAGAAGAGCGAAAAGAGCAGGAGTAAAGAAAACCACTCAGAGATGAGAGGGACCCAGATAGAGTGATGCATCTTCTCCAGTGAGCGGAGTGACAGCGGGACATCTCACAAGGCATCTCCCCAGCACTAAGAAATTATGACCAAAGGCCATTTATGTTCTAGCTCATTGACTAGTCCATTCATAACCTGGACATCTTTGGGTTTGGCTCACATGCAGCAGCAGTACGCAGCTGCTCATAACAAGACATTCATCATGCTGTCACCCTCTGACTCCGTCAGTGCACACTGACTGTAGGGGAGACTCTGACGCCTCCTTATACCCTTTCAGATCTCTGTGACTTGGCACAAGGCCTAGACAGTTGCTGTATAGTCTGGTGTCATGTCTTTGTCATTTTATACTCGAGTACCTGTCTTTAAAACAATGGGCCCTCATGGTTTTCCTGCTCCAGAGTTTAGACAGTGAGTGAATGGCAGCTGCTGCGGGCCACTTTGTCACCATTTTTTTTGCATGGAGAACATATATGCTGTATGGCCATAAGTATGTGGACACCCCAGTTGCTTGGACATGTTTTCTTCTGCAGCTGTTTTTCATTGTTTGGGCCCCTTAGTTCCACTTAAGGGATGCAATGATACTGTAATATGAGATTTTACTTTTGTTGAGGTTTGTTTTGTAGATTACCTAAATTTACCAAAGTTTATTAGGATGGTTGACACGCTTTAATTTAAGGGTAATTATGTATATTTTACTGATGATGCGGAACTACATAATGCTTTCCACATTGCCTCTAGTGTTAGTAACTGTTTGCCGTGGCGGAGTGATACGCCATAATACAGTGAAGTGATGTATAACATTTGTTGTCAGAGTTCTGCAGCTCTCCACTCATCAGTTAGTCTGCTGATTATTTTCTCGATTAATCCTTAAATGAAATATATTACATAAAAGATGAATTGATTTTCAAAATAGTTGCCGAATCATTTTCTGTTTATGCACTAATTCTTGCAGCTACAGCTACAGTTGCATGAAGTAAGTATACAGTTTACAGTTAATGCTGAGAGTAACCAGGATTACAGTATTTTAGATAATGTGATAATAGTGTGCTTCCTATGTTGTAGCAGCAGTTAGGGAAAGGCCCTTTCGCTCTTTATCGCCCAACATCAGTGGCTGACCTCCCTGATGCTCTGGTGACTGAATGTGAGCAAATCCCTGCAGCCAGGTTACAAAATCTTGTAGAAAGCCTTTCCTGATGAGTGGAGGCTCGTTAGCAGCATATTAATGCCCAGGGTTTTGTAATGAGATGTTCAACAATCACATACGAGTGTGATATTTGCCACATACTTTTGGCCATGCAGTGTATGGTAGAGTCCTTTAAAATTGTCTACGAGCTGAATAGAGACAATCAGGGGTGACTGTCAGAACCACCATTCTGACTGACTGCAGACCAGCCCTGCCGTGCTTCCTGACTGTCAGGGTGCTGGAGACGCCACTATCTCTCCCCTGGCCACGGCCTGATCCTGGGGAGGATCCCTGACCACCGTGCCTGCCGGTTTCAGCTGCTTGAAGGCTGCTGTGTTTGCTGACTGGACTGCAGGGGTTGTTACTCCCACACCAGGGGGTCAGCTAATCCACCGGCTGCCCCGCGGAGTGTGAGTGATGGTAGCCCGACACTGCAGGCTTCACTGAGCAGCAGATAGAGATGAATTGAACCCCTGGAGAGAAGAGCGGGCAACCACGATCAGGAAAATGACTGTGACCCTGCTTCAAGTCTCTGCTGTGATCACTGACAAGGGTCGGTGACATCCATCTGCCAGTGGAGTCAGCATGCCGCAGGGGAGGAAAAGTCTGTGCCCCCCCCACCCTCCCTCAGGCTTTGCCCTTGGTGCTGGTTCTGAAGTTATGACCTGACAGAGATATTCTCTACACATTTACTGTGAAGTTAAGCTCTGACAACAGGGTTTTGACGTGCAAGTTTCAGAGCACATCACAAGGTGGCAGTACATCCAATGACTAAATACTGTAGGCGTCTCCTGTCATAGATACGCTTATATTTGTGGTGTAGAGGACAAATCAACAAAATGTACAATAAGACACTTACTCATGCATTCTATTTAGGTGCAACAGCTAGTTATAGACACCATCATCCATCTAGAGGTTGTTCTTTGGTTGTCTCGGAGCGATAGGCTCACTTCGAAACACGGTTGTTAATCCTCACCTTGGCTGGCAGCAAAGCTTAAATTTACTACCACGTCTTGATACAGAACTTGAACTTCACACGTTGTGATCCCTGTTGTTGTGACGATCACTCAGGGTGTCAGCATCAAGCTATGAAAACAAAAAGTTTACTTAATGAGCATTAAATGCCTTTTTCTGTACTGATTTATGAGGTCTCACTATTAGACCTTGAATCACTGCCATCTGCAACACATAACACATTTCGTATTACACAACATTAGTTGAAATTTTCAGACTATTTCAAATTCTCAATATCAGTGTTTTTCTGTTTTGTTTTGTTTTTTTAAACCTGTAGCTGCATAAATCAATTCTTCCCTGTATTCGGAGCACACAGATAAAGAAAAGGGGAGAAATACTTCTTTCCATCTGTTTTGGCCACTTGGGCTTCCCTTCCATGTTGGAGGAATTGATCGCTGACTGTCTGAAGGTCCTTTCCCTCTCTTTCTCTCTCACGTCATCCAGTTCAGAAGTCTGGTTGAATTTATTGTCTCAGTTTATGGTCGGGGCTGAGCAAAGTGCAATCTGGCTGTTTGGACAGACTCTTCAAGGACCAGAGAAGAAGGGAAAGGCCTGATGCGGGGCCCAAGGATGTGTGTGTGTCACATTTTGGGACTTTAAGCCAGTTAATTGGGGACATTTGTCAGACTGAGGACATAAACTGTTTTGTTTTATACTCAGCAAAAGCTAAGCTGTCTTCATTTTGGTTCATTTATAGTTAGCGTAAAGGTTAGCATATCAGTCATGGTTACAGTTATAGTAAACCTTCAGGGAATTACTTTAAGTCACTCAGTGTCCCCAAAGGTGATATAATCATACATGTGTTTGTGTGTTTGTATGGCTAGGTTGGTGTACCTGACAGCAGCAGCCCCACCTCCATAGTAAAGCCATAAACTCAGTTATTCCCTCCCACAGATCCCTCCTCAAGACATATAGGCCCCTCACATGCTGATTGCTTTATTGATAGCGATCAGGGCAAAGTGTCAAACCACTTGTCCATCTCTCTCTCAGTGGTGGGTAATTGTTATTTATGCATGTAGAGGGAGGAGGTTAACACAAACAACAAACATTCCTGTGAGTAAAACAAGCAAGAAGTAACTCATACCTATTTTTAGCAATACTTTTTCTAGTTTGTCGTCTACTTTTTTGTGATTTAATAAAAAATTTTGTGTGTTGAAATGTAATCACAATATTTTTCAGATTTTTCTAATTATATTTTGTATTATACAAACAAATAAAAAAAAATTATAATAATCATAAAATCATGTGCATGTGGTATCAGAACAGGAGGGTGGTTGCAAGATGTGCACTGGGTCACATCGTTCTGGTTTTAGAGGCTCACAGGTTTGGTTCTGAGTTGATTTAATTATGTTAATTTAATGGTTGTGACAAGGTAAAACTTGGCTTTCAACGTCCACAAACCAGATATTCTGTGACTTTTGACCTATTGGTTGTGGCCCCACTCAGTGCCGTCCTTATCATCCCAGCACGATTGGAGGCTGGAGCCTGCAAGCCACATTTACAGTGCAAATGTTATCGTTCCAATGACACTTTAAACAGTCTTTATCAATATATAGTCATTCAAGGTTTATGAGCTTTGATAAAATGGCACTAGCCAAGCAGGGTCATTACAATGTGAAGCTACGAGGTGTATTTTTACATTCTAATTATGATTTTCTGTGGATCATCTGGAACTTTTAATGCTCAACAGGTAAAATAAACACTCGGCATGTTGAGAGGACAAAGTGGCCTAAGTGCAAAAGATATTGATTTTCTCCTCAGGAAGAGCAGCGTAAGGGCAAACTACAGTGTGAGTTTGGCAGAACCTTATCATCCTATTATCTTTAAAACAGAGGGTTATCATAATTGCTTACTTAATAATTCTATAAAACTAGGCAACCTTTGCCTAGGCAGTAAACTGTCAAGTGCTTTTGATGCTGAGATTGAAAAGATTCTTGACAAGGGTTAGAAATGCTGCAACCTATTAATTTTATTGGGTAGATTAAAAACACTAACAGAGCAGCAATTTCCAGTCAAGTAAAAATGGTTAAAAATACATTTAAAATGATGTTTAAATTGATTAACTAACACAGAAAGCATAACTTGTAAGAACATTTTAGTATGCTCATATTTTAGATTTATTTATTTGAAAAAAAACATTAATAACTACCAGTGTTATTGTTACATCAGAGCAACAAGTAAATTACTCAAATAATTAACCAATAGAAACTAGAGCTCTCTTTAGATGTGATTAATTTCACACCTCTACAAGTATGTAGAACAATGGGGTAGACATACTTAATCAACAAGTGCAAACCTCATCACATTTAGCTCTCAACTAAGCAAACAAGGTGGTGTTGATGACACTGTCTGCCTGCATGGGGCCAGGTGATGATCTCTAAACAAGGTTGGCTTTGGGATCAGTATTTAAGCCACATGCGAGTAGAGAGTTCAACAGTTTGTAATCCTTGTGAACTTAGATAGAGACAACAAGGAAACTCCCCAAGCTAGAGTTTACTGAATTCCCCTGAGCAATGCTTTTTGTTTTTTAGAATTTCTTTCCATTACTGGAAAAAAAAAGGGGTTCTGTGGAGACAGCAAATGCTACAGAGACACATTGTGTAACAAAACAGCGTACATCTGACAGGTGCTCGCCTCCGCCGAGCAGGCAGTAACCTTGGAGGGGATAGAGAGGAATGTAGAAGCCCTATCTGAGCACAGAGGGAAATACTGACTGCAAAGGCCTTTTTTTGTTCGGAGAGAAAAATCAATATTCCAGAGTCCATCACACGAGCAGGCATTTTGGTGTTTTGTTTTTTTCCAGGTGGGTTCCAGCTATGTGAAACAGGATCAGAGTGACCCCTGGAAAAAAAATAGTTAATGCCTAACTTCTTTATCTTTGTTTTACAGCCAAGGGTTGTACCTCCAAATCAATACATGATACACAAATATCCCAGGGCTCCATGTTCCAGACAGAGAGCAATGACGAGAGCTTGAGAGTTAGCCTGCTTCACACCACCTGGCAGAAAGAAAGGTCTTTTTTTAAAGGCTGGAAGCTCCTGGTAGAGTCAACGTAGAAAGAGTGAGGCTAGATCATATATACCAGGGCTCCTATAGAAAGCAAAAGGCAAGACTTTATCAACTTTCAACAGTTTCAAGTCATGTTTTGACAATTTGAAGGTTGTGCCTGGCTGATGTCTGATAAACAAATGTTAAAAGAATAGTTTGACATTTTGGGAAATATGCTTATTCACTTTCTTGACAAGAGTTAGACAAGAAGGTCGATACCACTCACATGTCTGTGCGGTGAATATGAAGCTACAGCCAGCAGCTCGTTAGCTTAGCATAGGACTAAAAACTGGAGATTGTATGGCGGCGAAGAAGTAGTCAGGCACATAACCCTCCATAACACTGCAACTTGTCATTCTTACACTTTGGTTTTTGTACAGATTTAAAAGGAGATATATCTTGTTAATTAGTGAGTTTTAGAGTTGCTGGTAGGCAGATTTTTTTTTACCTTTGGACAGAGCCAGGCTAGCTGTTTCTAGTCTTCCAACCGGCTGCTGGCTATAGCTTCATATTTAGCGTACAGACATGAAAGTGGTATCAATCTTCTCATATAACTCTTGGCAAGTGTATAAGCATATGTCCCAAAACTACTCTTTTAATAAACATCTTTATGTTCACAATTAGCCTATCATTATTCTTTTTTTTATGATTTGCTACTTTTTGCTTTGTGTCTGACCAATATTGATTTTCATGGAATATTTTCAACCTGCACTGGAAGAATTTTCACACACCAAAAAACACCCTGTTAATATTATAATAGGGTTGAAGGTCTCAGGATGAAGCCTGGGAATGCAGCATCTGGACCTTGATAGCACACCGACAATTTTCCTGCTGTTATTACAAACCCCTTGGATGGACAGCTCAAACTCACTACATGTTTACAGCAAAAACCAACAAGCTTGAGGTTTTCTCGCCTCTCTCCGTCTATGCTGGCCAAGATAGTTGATATCTGTCACTGTCTGGCACTCCGTTCCTGCAGACCTTGTAGCGAATCAACAGAGCACCTCCCAGACAGATAAAATGCCACATCAGAGTTTCAGAGGCCTAATGTAGGTTCCAGTTCCCAACCAATGTTATGGTGAGAGAAAGGAGCATCCACTTAGGGAGGACAGACAACCCCCCTCCTTTTCTGATAGTAGCTGGTAATCTCTGAGGTTGACCTGTCAGTCAGGTCCTGGAGACAGATGACGTGGGGCCCCTGATAGGCTGTCTCCAACGGAGGAGACACCAGCCGGCCGCACGGGCTGCTGGGACAGAGAGCAGGACCCAAGGCGACGGACGTATGGCGGGGCTGATGGGGGAGGGCAGGAGAGATGAAGACAAGGTGGGTCAGGGAGGTGTTGTGGCAGAGGAATGCCAAGGCAGAGAGGTGGGGGTCATAGAGAAGGTCTCCTGATGAGCAGAGAGACAGTTCTCTGCTGGAGATCGTTGTGTGGCTGACAAAGTTTACTTAACACCAACCCCTGGGAGCCCGGGTCACCGGGGGGGAGGAGACCCTGTTCGCCTCCAGCTCAGAGTGTTAGATTGTTGTCACAGAAAAAGATCTGGAGAACAGTGAGGAGGTAGAATGATTAAGTGCCTCTGCGGTAAGATTTGCTGGTCCTCTGGCTCACATTCAAGTCCATACAGTGTGCAAATCAACTTTCAATGATTATGTTACCATTTAGTCAGTGTTTTTTTGTTAAAATTACATTGTTGTTATGCAGAAAGATAATGCCGTTTGAAAGCAGGGACATCTCTCACAATCCCTCCTTGCATTTAAGAAAACATATGTTGTTTAAGACTCACGTAAGTACAACCTACAAAGCTTGTAATACAATTTTCACAATATCCGAGTTAACATTTAGTTTGTCATCCAGGTTCGATTTCCTGACAACATACAGTATCTCATAAATGTTATAGTTTTCTGCAGCTGACTTTCAAAGCCCAGATGTTGGAGTTTCCCACAGTAAAATGCACCAACAAGGAAGTATTTTCAAAAACTGCCCAGCCTCTCACAGTATTAACCCCACAATAGTAATACAAAAAAATAGAGAAGGCTAAATGTTTGCTTTGATGGATTAACTGTCTCGAACAAGATTCAAGTCTCTGCAAGTTGGTTTTTATACAATATTGGCATAAACTTAAATCCAATGACATTTTTCAGATTTCAGATTTTTCCCCCTCATTAAGGCAACAGTCATCCTCTGATCCTCCGTTACAGGATTAGCCACCTAATGCCTTTTAAATGCTTTTTACTTACACCTCATTAATTACTAGGCCAAACGCCCAGACTGTTTATCTGGATTGTCTGGTCAGATGAAATGTGTTACAGTGTACTGATTATCTACTCAAATGTGCAATCAACTATATCAGAGACTATAACTCTTATCAAATTTTTACTTCTGTGCTACAAAGCTGGTGTATCAAATCATTTGACAAGTCACTGGTAAACTGGGAAGTACTCTTATAGTCTGATATTTTTCTTGCTATCAACAAATCCCATGAAAAGACCAAACCCAACAATGTTTTAGTCCTACTTTCAGACCACTGGTCTGGGTACAGCGCTCAATCCAAAAGCCATTCCTTCCTACTGAAGACGTAAATCTAAAAAATGGGTCACAAATGTAATGTATTGTAAAAAGGCTGACTCAGCTGGGCACTGCAGTTTTCAGCAAATATTCCTCAAACAGGTGTAAATTGTGAATTTGTTGATGATATCTGACATTCTTATCCTTAAAAGAGGTCACCATCTTGGCCCTGCCTCAGGTACACAGAATGTAATACATGTGCCAAATGTTTCCACTTTGTTTCACTTTTTGGCTCTGTGCACTGTAACAGAGATACACTGTCACTAGGCAACTGACAAAGGCTATCAGTATTACTTTAATATGTCAACAAATCCAAAGTAATCCTGAATGAGTAGAATCAGTCTTAGTAATTTGTTTAATGTAAAGATGTTATCAATTTTTATAAACTGGCAGAGTTGGCTAACTTCTCCGCTGTTCTTTAATCAGAGTAAGTCTTCACTTCAGCCCAGCTGCAGCAGACAGTATTCCCTCGATTGCAGCTACTGCCCATGACTCCTATTAGATTACAGGGGAGATTTATCGAACTGGCTTCTGGTTTTCAGATAGGATAGTGACAACACTTATCTCCAGATATTCCCTTATCAAATAACAATTTAGTGAGAGAAACAGACATTAGCCCAGATTTTTTTACACTGCCGAGTGCTCCAGCTTAGCCTCCTCGGTACAAGGGTCTGTTTACACTGTGCACACACACGTCCATCTGTCCGGATAGAGAAGCATTAACATTGCCTTAGTGCGCTCTTGATGTCACTGCCATTACGTTCGCATCAAGCTCTTGGACTTTGAGACTTGATAAATTCTGCTTGGATGTGAAATACTAAAAAAAGGTATCACAAACCGATTGTAGAAAGAAGAGACCTGACTGCAGTAAAGTTTTTGGAAGTACTGGCGTGCATGTACATTTATGTGCAATTGTTGGGTGTGTGTGCGGTTGACCTGGCAGCAGGGATGGGCCGACAGGCCAGAATTAGCAGCTGGTGAGAGAGGTCACTACAGGAGAAGGAGCCGGTGGGTCACCATGAGGTTATCCTGACCTGAGTTTGATTTTATTCTGCCTCTATTTATCAAGAACCTAGAGAGGCATGTGTTTGTGTAAGGTTTGTTTTGTACAGATGTGTGCCTGCAAGTGCATGCTTGTGTGTGTGTGTCTATGTGTAGAGAGAGAGAGAGAGATGATGGAAAGCAATGGCTAATTTCGAAGCAGCTACAAGATTTTGACAGAAGTGTTTGTCAAGTATTCATTTGTGTGTGTGAAGCCAGAAGGCCATCGGGGGGAGTCGGACAGACAGATAGCACTCACTCCTGTTACTATGACCCTGGAGGGATAGCTGGAAGAGGAGAGAGAAAAACTGGGCAATAAAGTTGTACAGAGAGCATGCCAAGGCTTTATGGAGCTAATAACAAAGTTTGATCTCCAATAATTGGCCCTGTGTTCTGTTAAGCAAAGTTCTTGCTTTTATTTGGAGTGTTTTTCGCCAAACACCTGTTGGCATGTCAGATGAGATGGTTCACGTAAAGCTCATGTGCCCAACAAGCATTCAGACTATTTGCTCTTTCCATGGATGATGCCTGTAAAAGGGGCTGCAGGTGCTTGGGCCAGGGGCACAGTGTCTAGGGGCCACGTTAACTATTAACACAGCCATATAACACTGTTACTGATTAGCGCCTCTTGCTCTTGAGACTCCCACTGACCTGAGTCACAGGTAGGAATCCCGCTAGGTGTGTATTTTTGTGTGTGTGTGCACGCTCCTACGGTGTGGCTTTTACACACCAGCCATGCGTGGTGTTGGAAAGCAGCCTCCCTCCTCGTCATAATTCTTTCTTCTACTTCTTCTTCTTCTTCTCCCTCCCTCTATTCATCCCTCTTTGCTTCCTTCTCTCCCACACAGACTTGTTCACGCCGCTTAGTCCTCTCCCTCACTGGATCTTTTCAACAACCTTCACGATGACCTTTATCCTTTCTACCATAAAACACCGAGACACAAAGATGTCTTGTACAAAGAGGAACCACGTTTGGCATGTAGTGCTCCAGGTATTTTACGCTGGGGCAAAAGTCTAAGGTGTAGAGGACACTGATGAATGACTCACAGCACATGTACAACCAGGCCTGTTGCTGTGAGATGAGAAATGTGAAGGTGTTGTACTGCAATGTGAACACGCATTGTGAGAAGAACTCTGCTTATGCTACATTACATTGTAATATTTCCAACATAGCGCAGGAAGATAAAGACTCTCATTAGCAATATATAAATTATTCTTTAGTCGAATAAAACATCATCAAAGCTCTGTAATGAGGCGTGTTGGGTTGGTGCACCTTATCGGTCAGCCACTGTCATTAACCGTTACATCCTACCAATTGCTCCTAGCTTTGAGATGACACAGATGAGACAATGTGTGTATTTAAAGAAATAGTTCAATATTTTGTGAAATACACTAATTCACTTTATTTTCTAGAGTTAGATGAGAAGATCGATACCTCTCTGATGACTGTGCGTTTATAGCTAGACCCAGGAGGTGATTAGCCTAGCTTAGCATAGAGAATGGAAGCAGGGGGAAACAGCTGGCCTAGCGCTCTCCATAGTTCACGTGTCTGCCAGCGTCTCTAAAGCTCACTAATTAACACGTTTTGTCTTGTTGTTAATCAGCGGTTTTTGACAGAAATTGTTATTTTTACATCTTAGTTTTTGTACAGATTTCTTTTGTCTGTTTTCCATTTCATGAATCATTTTTTAATAAATAGATTTGCAAAATATATTTTTCAGGCAAAATTTTAATGTTATTTAAAGGGTCGGTTCACTGAAATTAAAAATCACAAAGAAATAGTCCCTCCTTTCTGACTCTGTGTCTTATCCAGATTAACAGGGACACTGATCCTGGAAAGAGATGTCGCTATTTTTTTAATTACTGTATTTCAGAACTGTGAGCACCACAAACGAAGTTCCACTCACCTCGATTGGATAGGACTGCAGGCAGAAATGTTAAAGACGGAGACAGGTTTTTTTCATCTTGCAGCAGATGAATTTAGATTAGAAGCAATAAAGCATGAAAGACAAACGCTGGATATCATGTTGTGCTCATCTTTACCATTGTTCCACAAATTTAGTTTTCCAATTCATATTGTGTCATGGAGTCACACTGTCGATACCAGCTGTGACAACCGCTCCATCCTCGCCTTGATTCACCATGGATTCATGGATAATATCAGCTGGTCCAGACCTCAGACCTCAGTGATGTCTGCCTGCCTGGCTGCAGCATCTTGAGGCTATAAGGCTGCGTTCTAGCACATCTGTAAACACTGGGCTTAGTGGAGCCTACGCACCTAAGCTGCTGACCGGTGTCTATCAAAACAAACCACACACCCTGGCCAGGCTTTGTCTTTGTGTCAAAGGGCCGAGGTCAAGCTAAAGGACTTCTCCTTTTGAAGTTCACAACAGGATTTATTTTTGTCTTTGTCTGTCTGTCTGTGAGTCAAATTAGATTTTTTTAGATAGTTTATATGTTCATAAAATTATCTACCAACAGTTTTTCATCTACAGGTGTACCATACAGTCTTTATATATTTATATTATGGTTATACAACTTTAGTTATGATAACAGCATTCTTGTGAAATAACTTGCAATGTGGACGTGACTTTGACACTGAACGGAAATCAGACCAATTGAGAACTGAGCCAATGGTAAGTCAGATCAGCCATGTCTTTCTTGACCTCTTTTGTTGAGGCATACAGTGCAAGTCACAATAAGGGATTTAACTGTACGTGCTGCAGATCACCCTGATATGGCCTCCTTTTTTTTTTTTTTAAATCAGGAGACCCGGCGGTGGTGGTCAGAGCAGAAACTGGATGTGTTTGTTAGATACTGGAGAAAGGCAACACCACTCATGTTTAATTTTGCTGTAATGGTCACACAAGGAAGTTCTGCATTTGAAACCAATCTGTTACTGTGAAGTAGAAGGGATTGTGACACATTGTTTTTCGACTAAGCCGCGTGTTTTCCGCCAACAGGGACACGAACCAGCCTGAGATATTATACTCCCACCATGGGCAAACATGCAAACACAGCGAGCCACTGCTCCGCATGGTACAGTACACACCGTTAGAGAGGGCACAAAGGAAGGCGCATGATTGGTGTGTTTGACAGCGATCTGATAAAACCATAATTGGAGCATGTAGAATGCATATGTTTTTCAGTCAAACAAAAGCCCTGGTCACGCCATAGAAACTGCCTCTCAATGTTTTCATTGTCTGGCAACTGACTAAAGTGAAGGAGAGGGCGACAGAAACCTCCAAGTCAGTCTGAGAGAGTGTTTAATGTGTGCGGAAGGGGAGCTGTGTGAGTGTGTGTTTGTCTGCATGTGTGCGAGTGGTGTACAAACTGACGAGGCGAGGTTGTACGGTCATGGAAGGACAAGTGCCGTGCAAAGTCGGCCATGTCTAGTGGAGCTCCAGACCCCTTTGAGTGAAGCTCAAATCTTATCAGGTCTCAGAGGGCTTATTTGTTCTTCTGACTGAAAAGCTATAGACATATTTGAACACATTTTCCCCTGGAAAGAAAGTTTAACTGTATTTACAGAAGGTCAAGGCCAAACTTCAGCATTTCCTACTTGGAGAGACAGTTTCTTTGAAACACTGTGTAACATCTCGCTGCTATTTCAGCATGCATTTAGAAGGTCGGTTCACCCAAATGACAAAAAAACACATTTTCCTCACTTACCTCTTGTGGTATCTAGCTGTAGATAGACATGCAGATAGTTTTGGTTTTATCTGCCCCGGTTTGGAGATATCTGTCCCAGAGATTTCTGCCCTGAATAGTTTTTATAGAAACTACTTTCTAACAATGAAAACTGTTGACAGTGGTCTCTGTAAATTAACCACATTAAAGCTAGGTATATACTTGACACAAGGAGTTATGCTGTAGATACTTACTGCATAGGTTTTGTTTTACCTGTTGATAGCACCACCAAAACAGTAGATGGATGTACATGTTCAGGCTGTATGTTGCTTTAATTATATATTTATTTATTTGTGACTATTAGATGGTTTGCCTCATCTGTGTGTGAGCAGAAGGTTTACAGTGGAGACTTTGCTAGATGTGTGATGGAAAGCAAAAGACTCCTGAGCCTTTTTTTTTTCCAACTTCCTTGATGCCGTCTTCTGACAATGGCATCAGAAACTTGGAGAAGAAAACACAAGCAGCCCAAGCTGACCAATCACAGTTCTTGTGGTGTCCACGTGGTATCTGTGTAGCCCCGATATGCAATTACATCTTTGAAGAGGCACACATCAGCTACAGTGGCCACATGCATAGGCTTCATATCTATGCTGTAACCCATTTCAGGTTACACTTTCTGGGAAGAGATTTTTACTACAGATTTTAATACTTTTTGGGTAGAGAGATTTACATTTATATTATATTTTTTGTCCGGAGCTACGTGCAAATGAGGTAAAATCCAAGCCACAACAGATCAATGAGAAGCCTTCAAAAATAGGTGCCACAAGGTTGCAGGTGCATCTTATTTTTGGAGAGAAGTAGATAGAGAAGGATGGAGAAAAAAGTATGACTTCAAATGGTGACCATGGTCAGTGCCTTAACCCCTCAGCCCCCGGGGTGCCCCCTGACCCTGGCCTGTAATTCAGCCATCATTCATTTTATTATTTACACCTTTATTTTGGGAAGATAATTTCTGACGATTTCTTAAATGTAATTTCAGTGGCCGGTGGTCCCAGTAAGTCATGGCAGTGTGACAGTGAGCCAGCATGCACAATACCAGGACCCTGAAACTGAAGCAGCTAAATGGAATTCAGCTGTTGTTAATTTTATTATTTTCACCTGTGCTTTTCCTACTGTGACATGTCAAAATGTCTGCTGTGAAAAAGGTCTATTCCTGATCAACATGGCTCCTATATTATTCCATCTGTGCCCCAATTTAGACTTTTAACAATTGGTGATTGTTTCAGTTACACCACACACTCCTCTCATATCTTTCTAACAAGCAGCTGAAACTCCGTAGACCTTGAAAGCATGAGTGGGCCTGCAAGGTCTGCCAGCTGCCCTGTCCATACTCCACTACAGTGCCAGGCCCATGTAGCCAACCCGCCGTCGTACCCCACACCACCGACTCACCTCCAGGTTGTCTCTGTTTTGCTATCAGTGACGTCACCTCTGCCCAAGGCTGTTTTCTCTCGGGCTGGAGCTCCAAACAGCTGATTCAGGGAAAGACACAAAGTGTACTGGAGACCTGACCTTCTCTCCCGAGACAAAACACATATAGAGGGGCAGGCTCCACAGGATGGAGACGTTAGCATGGAAACAATAACACGGCCTCGGAATCTATGCAAGAGATGAGGCTCGGTTTTCCAGAGACAGAAAGACGGGCAGTCAGGCATCTTTGAGTAGATGAAACTTGCCGTCCACACTTGATCCCTATTTGATCTCAAATCATTTATTGTGTGGTGCATCTACAAGTTGTCAACAGTCCAACTGAAGACTGAATTTATCTTTTCAATTTATTGGATTTTAACATGTTTTTAAAGGCCCGAAGAACTAAAACAATCTAAAATTTACAAGAAACAAAAAAACATTACAGAAAAGTCAGGAAAACATAAACAGGATTTTGTGTAGTATCAGTAAGTTTGGGAAATACACTTTCGCATATTAAATATGGCTTTCTTGCCAAGAGATAGATATGTCTAAATATGAAACAACGTGAGGTGTCAGCTTATGCTACATTGCATAATTGCATACATGTTGGAGGGGTCCCGACCCCCAGGTTTGGAACCACTGGTACTCTGTTAGGAACAGTAATGATGAAATATTCTTATAAGACCCACTGAATCTCAAACAACAAAGAACGTGAACTGAAATGAAGCAAAAGGCTTTGGGGGCTAAGAGACATAATTTAAATGTTTTTGTAATATACTTTTTAAACTTCAGAATGAAACAGATCTACTAAAATAAACTCTAATCTTCACACAGTATGGATATTTATTTTGAAATTTCTGTGCAGGTGTGGCCTGGAAATGTTGCTGTTGTGGTCATTTTTTTCCTTAAACACAACAGTTCCACTATAGTGATCACATTCTAAATGCAATTAGTGGCTAAGTGTGTTGTATTGTACACTTCTACCTTATCTTGTTTTAATGGATTTTTAAACACTTAGGTTTTATACGTGACGGATGGGGGGGCTTATCTGACTACTGGCTCTTTCCTGACATGGGAGCAAAAGTAAAAGCAGAAATGCTTACGGCTCTCTGTCCCCAAAACACAAAAAGATTCCTGCTATGAGTCGACTGCTTGTTAAACAAAAGGAAGTGTGAGTCAGCACAAGACTATCATGGAAATTAAAATGAACCATGATACTAAGACTGAGTTAAGCGCAGAACATTTTTCTCGCAATCCTCCTGGTCTGTGAAAAGTAGTCATACATTCACTTTTCTATAACCAATAATAAAAGCATCAGCTCTCTGTCATCCATCCACATCATAGGATGTCTAAAAACAGTCAGTGGACTTTGGTCCTTTGCAGACAACTTGCTGCTGATCGAAGAGTCGAATCAAAAATTAAGCACAGCTTGAAAAGTGTACAAACTAATTTCATAATGCGGTAAGAGATCCTTTCCCTTATCCGCTTAATCCCACACCCAATATGACTAAGCACAACCTGAAAAATGTGCAAATTAATATTATAATTACATGCGGCACGACTTTGCTCTACTAATCCACTTAATCCCTCATATTACAGAGCAATGTGCTTAGCCTCTGTGTGTCCTACGAAAGCTTTGTTTGAATTTCAACTCCACAGAATTACAGAATAAGCCCTGTGTCTTCTGTCGAATCTTAAAGTGAAATATCTACGTTTTATTTTTATCTTTGTTTAACTGGAGTATTCCCGCTGTTATCGAGGCTTTTTTTCATGGAAAAAAGACAAGAGCAGCACAAATGATAGAAACAGTTCATAATGCAATAACATAATGCTATTGTTGATGCATGATTAGAGCCAAAGCTAAGAGAATAGGCCAAATAACCCTGAAGCCTGTGTCAGGCTGATGTGACATTGTGATACTGCAGTGATAAACTGGAGCTGCTGGAGACACAAATAATAACCCATAACAACAGATAAATGTGCCTCTATCTTTCTCAAGTCCCAGACGTGCCTGGCTCTGTTCCTCAGTAGTGTGTACCATCATTTCATGTTTCTTGTTCTTTACGCCGAGCGGCACAGAGCCGAGACCATAAATGCACAAACAACAAGCTTACAACTCTCAAATGAGCAGAAATACATTTGTCATTCATCACATGATGCTGGCAGGGAGTGTGATGGTGCTGGATTGTTAGCAGCCTCCAATCCCCACCAGAAAATCCACTTCCAACACTGACTTACACACTCAAACACACACACATCCATGCACACACACTCAGTTTAAGCAGGCAGGTGAGCAGGGCGTTCCTTTGTGGGCGAGTTGAGGAAGCAAGGACGGTACATGTCCAAAATGACAAAGGTTGCTTTTACACCTGTCATGGCCTGTTTAATCATCAACCACTTCAAACAGGAGAGTCTGACGCTCGCGGCCTCCCAGCAGCCTTTGCTCCAGCAGCTCTGGACAGGCTGCCATTCAGTAGTAGTAACAAACCTGTTCAGGTATAAAACTTAACTGTGACTTCCAGAAAATAAGAGCAAATAGGTCAATGTTTTAAAGACTCCAGCAGCGAGACATGGAGGGAATAAATAAAGGAAATGGCTTTTACAGGTGCTAATTTAACATTAGGAGAAATTCGGAGAGTTCCCTCATAAATTGATGTAGATTGATTTGAACTGATGCATCCTGCATGCACATTTACAAGAAAGAGGACAACTATATGTTAGCCTATTCCTTTATTCATGAGTTGAGGTTTTTCTTTTTCTTTTTGTTCTTTTCAGTTTCAGTATGGGGGGTAAACTTTTTTTGTTTGAGCTGTACAAACAAAACATCAAATCTGCTGTGAAAATCTGATTCTTTCTAAGGTGATGGTGCAGAGCAATGGCTCGGGATGTGATTATACACAATAATGTAATATAAGAATTAGTAATTGATTGTGGAATATTTCTTTTAAAAAATCAATTCTGTTTTTATTTTAAGTTAAGTTTAAGTTATGTGTTTCACCCTAATAGGGAGGGATGTGCCATTGATGTATTCATTTGTATGAGATATTTTATTTTGAAATTGTGTGTTTCAGTGTCTTTGTTGAAAATAATAATTACCTTAAAACTCACCATTTAATATCTGTAGAATATACTGAATCACCAGTGTATTAAGAACTTGTGTCACCTACCGTAATCTCAAAATGTTTATGTACTGCATATGCTGACAATTATGTATTTAATACTATTTAATCTCCCATTTTAGAATGGGATTCAACTCAAATACAAGCAATATGTAATTTAAAGTACTAGTATGCAATTAAATAAATAATGTTTTTACATTAGAGGTACAGTGTTATTAGCAGATAAAGCTCATGTAAATATCAGCAAACATTTCCTTTTTTTAACCCCCATCCAAATTGAAAAAAAAATCCCCAAATCAAACTGAATCTCCCATTATAATGAAGTGCCTATTACAACATGTATGGCTCTACATACAACCACGCATTGTCTGAAACACGACAATAAAAGAAACTGTGTCAAAACAGCTGAGTGGTGATTACAATGATGAATTGAGGCTCTTTCCTGCATGTTTTTCATGTAGCTACAGTCGTTTCTCGTTAATCATAACCGAGACATCAGAGGCATACTTGTGTACAGGGCGTGTTAAATGTCCACAAAGCCTTTTATTACCATGAAATCAAATCTGCATTTCAGTGGCTTTTTTCGCTGAGTCACATAAAAAAACGAACGAGCAATCCGGCTGCTTTTGAAATAACGTCAGACTCACCATCATTAATAATAATCCATACTGTGTAATAATGTCATATTAATCATTGTTTTAGTGAAGAATGTCTACACTATTCCTGCTCCTTGTTATCGCCATAGCATCATGCATATTACAGCAGTATTGGCTAATCAGGAGCAGCCTGTAACAAGAGTTGGAGATAATCATTATCAAGTCGGTACATAAGGCACTGACACCTGAAGAGGGTCGGCCATTAGCCTGCACACCTCCTGAAAGAAACAAACATTATTCAGATAAAACTGCGCCCATGGTCTTCTGGGTAAAACCAATAAAAAAAAATAAAAACTCATAATTTTACAAGGAAACAGAAAAGAAAAATTAATAAATGACGATTGATTAGAATTTGCCATGACATTATTATTATTATTATTATTATTATTATTATCATTATTATTATTATTATTATTATTATAGTATTTGGTTGTTAAATTTTGTTCTAACGAAACTAATATTGCTAGGCTATAATATTTAATAATATTCCGAGTGGGACCCAATATTCAATTTAGAGTTGGACTTTATCATACGTAAATGCAAAACTAATACTAAGGTTTTCTTCTTCTTATTATTATTATTATTATTATTATCATCATCATCATCATCATTATTATTATTGGCAGCAGTCATAGTAAGCTTATTAGCCTACAAATACAAGATATATACATTTCAAAGGGCGTTTTCCAGTCAAATGTATGACAAAGATAATTAGATTATAGGCCTGTGTTTCTTTACCGTGGCTGACATTGCGTGCAGACCCACACTGTTTGACCGTCTCTGGATAAATGTGGAGACAGGGCGGCGTCCTGCCACTTCTCCTCACAGGCTCCGTGTGTCAGAGCAGCACACTTTGACATCACTGCGAAAACACCTCATTCATCAAGTCGAGGCTCCGCAGCCAGCGAGTAAGAAGTAAGGGGGTGGGGGTGGGGGGCACAACAGGATTTTGTATTCTCGCACCTCCCTGACAACTGCTCACTGAGACGATGAGATGGGACAGTAGCGCATGGTTTGGTTACTCCCTCTGATAAAATCACATCTCCAAAACCTCTCCGGTTACAATGGCTGTCAAGATGTTGTGTCGAGTTTAATCCTGCAGTCGATTACAACTGCAGAGCAGACAGAAGCCATGAGAGCTTTAAGACAGCACAGTGTGTCTACATGCGTAAAATATAATATGTCCCCAAAAATGAATTCCTATGAGCAGAGTAATTAAAGTTCTGTGGGGACTTGGAACCGTAGCCTACAATCAGGTGCATTGATTTATTTCCACATCCAACACACAGATATACACACAGAGCCACACAAGTTCAGTGCAAAGCGACCATCGTTATATCTACATTCAGACATTCAGAAATACTATAGTTTCAATAGCAGTGGCAACGGCACTGTAAAGTTTCAACAGCAGCATTTAGCAGCGGTGGTAATAAAAGCAGGAGGCCTATAGTGTTAGCAGCTACTAGATTTAGTCCTAAGAGCCAACATGTATTTTTATTTGTCGTAGAAATAATGCTTTGTTTTCCTATAGACTTAGTCTTTATTCAACAATGACCCCTCAACAAGGTATATGGAAGTAGTTACACATAAGCCAAAAAAGAAAAATAAAGTAAATGTCATTATTAATAGTGTAGCAGCATCACAGCAGCAGCCTATTATGCAGCAGTTATAATAGCAGCAGTATTAAATGTAATAATAATAGAATAAGTAGTTGTAGTAGCTGAATAATAGTAGTCTAGTGGTAGTAGTGAAAATAGAAGCAGTAATAATAATAATAATAATAATAACAATAAATAAGTATAGGTGCAGGCTAATAATAGCCTAATTGTATTTGTAGCAATATAACTCAATAGTACTATAGTTGTAGAAGCAAAAGTAGAAGGCTAGTAGTAAAAATTGTAGTCATATAAACAGTAGAGGTAGTAGAAATATATTACTAATTTTGGAATATGATAATATGTATTAGCAATATATTATATTAAATTATGAGTCCAGCCCTGCAGCTTCCAGTACAGACTATAGTGAGGTAGTAGTAATAGTATCATTAGTATTTTAGTAATATATATTAGCAATATGTTGGCAATATTAGTAGTAAATTAGCAACTCATTGGTGAGTACAGCTGTCTTTACAGCTCCCAGTGCAGACTGCAATGGTAGTACTGGTATTAGGCTTGTAGTAGTAGCGGCAGTGCATAGTGGTCGTGGCAGTAGTAGTAGTAGCCTAGTAATAGTAGTAATTATATTAGTAATATTCATCGTGTCTCTCTGCAGTTCAATCTGTATTGTAGTGACCCATTGGGAGCAGCAGTAGTAATATTAGAAAAAATAAACGTAAATGGTGGAGTATTCAGGTCTCCCTGCAGCCTCCACTTCAGCGTGCTGTGTAGTAGTAGTAGTAGTAGTAGTAGTAGCAGTAGTAGTAGCAGTAATGACGGTGGAGTGCTCGGGTCTCTGTGCAGCTCAGTCTTTAGTGCTCAGCTATCTCCCATCCAGGCAAAATGTAAACAGACTGCTGAATGGTTGTGAGTGTGATGAACCGAGAACTATTTGTTAACCTCTGTGAGCGACGCACGAGAGGGCCTGTAAATGAGTGAATGATTCAATTGACACCTCGCTACTTTTGATCACTCACTATGTATATTGTGGCTGAACGAATCATCGCGCTTCAAAGTGAAGCGCTTCACGGCGGCAGCAGAGACGTGCTGAGAGTTTGTGCTTCTTCACAACTGAAGCCATCTAATCCTGAATGAAAGCGTCTGACTTAAATAAACTAATTAGGAGCGGATTTATTGATCACTGCAGTGAATATAGAGAATAAACAAAGAGGAGGACATTAGCCTGAATCAAGACCTTGAATAAAGATCAAAATGTGAGCGGAAATTTAAAAAAAAAATACATACGCATAAATGAGCCTAATTTAAATTTTTCACATTACTCCTTGAAAAAATATATTGGATTGATATTCTTAAACGGCTCTACACAAAGATCCATATCCATGTAGCACCATAAAGTGGGTGGTAATTGTGAATTTAGTCAGCAGTTATCAATCAAAGTCATCTTAATTAATTAATTTAATATAGATGTATAACCAACCAGTGGTGAAAGAAGTATTCAGATATTTTATTTAAGTAAAAGTAGCAATAGAACAGAGTAAAAATACTCCATTACAAGTGATAACTTGACAACTTGCTCTCAAAATCTAGTTTAAGTAAAAGTATTATCAGCAAAATGTAGCCTACTTAAAGTATCAAGTATATCTTATGCAGACAAACAGGCCCTGTGATTGTTATATTGTTATATATTATATTACAGGATTATTATTAATGGTGCATTCATGTGGAAGTAGCATTAAACTGTTGCAGTTGGTCGAGCTGGAGCTAATTTTAACTACATGTCATACTGTTGGGAAGTTTTATTGTGTAATCATATGTTATATTTTATGAACTGACCGTGTGATTTATTATGTACAATCATAAACGGGAAAGTAACTAAGTAAAAAAAAAAAGTATAAAGTGACACAAAATGGAAGCACTCAAGTACTTCAAAATTATAGGCTACTACATGCAGTACTTGAGTAAATGTATTTAGCTGCATTCCACCACTGTGATCAGCAGGTTTTGAATAAATGTCAGTAACTAATTTAAACCAACAGAGCAAAACAGCAGCATTACAATACTGAAAAATATAAATATATGTCAAACATCTATAGGCTTAGACTTTAGACAGGTATTAGTTATTGATTAGGAATTACATTTGATCAAATGAAAAAGTAAAACGGATGAAAAAGGGGTGGAGCTCCATCTCTGTCCAAAGCACAATTGTCGAAAAAAAAACAGAAAACTTGATTGCATTTGTAAATTATTATAAGTTTCAGGCATGATCAAGTCTCTCTCTGTCTCTCCCTCTCTGTTTCTCTGTGTGATTGATTGGAGGAGTTCATAGGCTGGCACCCCCATCGTGTTTCCAGCAGCTCACCCTCCACATGATTGGTCCGCCTCCTGCAGCAGCAGTGGCCAGAAGCGCCTCCTCTCATAAACCTCGTCAGACCGCACTAACGTTTCCCATTACTTCCAGGAGAAGCAGCGGCTCACTATTAGGAACTTTGCGTGCGACTTATGGCAGATAACTAGCAGGTATGTGGTTGAACGTCTCCTGTTTTCCCCCCTCTTATACTGTCTTTTCTCCCTTATGCCACACAGCTGGTTTGAACATCTGGCTGTGTGGTGGTGAGCTCAACAGGACCGGAATCCTCATTTCGGCGTATTGTTTTATCGCTCCAGCCTGCCTCTCGGCCCTTATCTGTTTTGGGTCTTATCAAACGGTTATCTCTTTTGCTGTGAAGACATATTGCGTTTTGTTTCCTATCTGTTATGTGTGTGTGTGTGTGCGTGTGTGTGTGGGAGGACAGAGATTTGACATGAACGGATCCAGCGCCTCTTTAAGAGCTCTTGATGGGAGTATGGCAGTCACTGTGGATTGGACGTGTTTTATTGGAGTTAGAGCTGATAAAGAGTCAGTGAACATGGCGTGGAATTGAAAGTCAGATTCATAGTTTGTTAGTTTTTATTGTGGAAATGATGGCTGCTCCTTTAAAGATGAAAACAAGCTGCGCATCAGAGGTGGATTTGCGGTTTTCCAGACATTTGGCGAGTTTCTATCCAGATGTTTATGGGACAAATTTTAAATTCAGATGTCCATAACTGCACCACATTTTATTCCTGCTATCCTAACGGTTCCAACTCCTTTTTGTTACAGGGTATACTACTCCCTGACGATTTTTATTAACCTCTACGGTGTATGGAAAGTGCTCCTGGATGGACCTGGGCGAAAACAGCTGGTCCATGGTCAAGCGAGAAGTATCCAGCAGCCCAGGGTCACCGGCTGAGCAGACCTACCTGCCCGGTGACAGCAGGAGGGACGGTCCCACCTCGGATGAGCTGAGGACTCCTCCGAGCGACCTTGACGCACTGGGACACCGCCGCTCCGACGGCAGGTCACTACACTCCTACGTTCACTTCGGACACCATAACAACACCCTGACCACTGCCGAGGACATCCCGCTGTTTACGGATTTAGACCAGGGCAGCAAACTCGTCCTCTCCAGCGGAGCGCACAAGGCGAGCTTGCTGGTGGACCCGACCGACATGTACCAAACACTGGCCATCGCCGCAGCCCAGAGCCAGACTGGATATGATTCCTCCTCTGGTGGTTATATGCACTCCAACCCCAACTCCCCCGTGTATGTCCCCAGCTCCCGGGTGGGCCCCATGATACCCAGTCTCTCTTATCTGCAGCCGAGCAGCTCTACGCAGCCCAGCCACGCCGTCTCCAGCCACTCGGTGTGGTCGCAGTCCACCCCGGAGAGCCCTTCATACAGCACCGGGAGCCCGCACACCTCCAGTCGGTTCCACTACCCTCCAAGCCCCCCCATGAATAACGGGACGCCAAGGGACACCGGCTACAGTAACACGCTGAATGTGAGCAGCAGAGACCAGTACGGCCTCTCTCGGCCCCTCAGTGGGACCTATGCGAGTCCATACTCTCCTTATGTTGCACCGCAGCTGTCTCAGCTGCCCTCGCCTTGGACCGGGGGACCTTTTGATAACACGATGCTACACAGCTTGCAGAGCAGAGGCGCGCCATTGATTCGAGGACCAAACGGAGGTAAGAAAAAAACAAAAAGCAAAGTAGAGGACATGATGGAATAATTTTCATTCGCGCTATGTGGGAGGGAGGAATAATGATTAAACTAATTTCATCAGGCATGTAACTGCTGTGTCTTTAGGCAAGGCAATGAAACTCTATACGCTTTTGTAACTGAACCTGATCTCCCTGTGGGGGCCAGAGCTCAAAAGAAATACAATTTAAAAAAAAGATCCTACCCGAACTATGTTTAAGTACCACAGAAATGTTCTTCTTGTGTTTAAAATTGGTCAGGATTTGGTCTGAAAGGGCGTGTGTGGGTGAGACTTACAAGAAAAATTAGGCCTACTTGTGCGCGCAAGCCTATGCTAACTAACAAAATATGTATAACCATAAAACAAGTTTTTAAAAAGAATAAATATTTTGAAAGTGTCTGTTTATAAATCGTCATTTTATATGTTTCCTTTGGCCTAATTATTTTACTACATTCAATCTGTGGATCTAATGAATGAAAATTACAACCTGTGCGCGTTATGCTGATTCAAGTCTTTCTTTTTAGTTTCAGATATTCTCGACGACATGGGGGAGAGCAGAGAGTGCGTCAACTGTGGCTCCATCTCCACGCCGCTCTGGAGGCGCGACGGCACTGGCCACTTTCTCTGCAACGCCTGCGGCCTTTACAGCAAAATGAATGGGCTGAGCCGGCCGTTAATTAAACCACCGAAACGGACTGTAAGCAGTGGACCACTTAACCGCTCAATTTCCTGCCTAATTATCTCAAACAATGGCTAGAGGTTATCGCCGATGGCACTCAGTGTCTAATGCAGAAAAAAGAGCTTTATGCGATATATCAAGTTCAGATTTGATATTTTTTTCCTAATAATTTTGGTCTCGTTTTATCTGTGACTGATCCTGTAAAATGGGCAGAAACCTATCTGTAAAATACATCACAACACATAGCTTACGTTTGACATTTCAGTTGAGGGTTGGAGCTTTTTGTGCAATTGGATGACATTATTTAGCACATTAACAAATAATAGTAATTTACCAGTCAACAATCATAGAAATTAAGTTGATGCCTGATTGGAAGATTTGGTCGCAAAGAGGTATATTTGTAAATTTCCCAGAATCTTTTATGGAATTGAAAACACTGATTTAATGCGATTAAACACACATACATGGAAATATTTGTTAACGTAATTAATCAGGCTCTTAATCTGTCACCCTATTCAGCGCCTCTGTTGGGTAGTTTAATCTTAGTAGGAGACAATAAGGGAAAATCTTTCCCTGGTGCCATTACGCGTATTACGCACCGTTTATACAAGAAAATCTGATGTCAAGTACCGGCTCCCTGAAAATTTACATCCTGTAAAAAGCCGTGCGTAAACTGCAGTTAAATGGAGATCATAATAGGACCCGTGTTATTGTTAGGAAATAGGGTGTGAATGGCCGAATTGTGATTAAATTAGCGCAGTGTACTTTTCACTTTAAAAACATTTTCTTTAACTTTAAATGACAGCCAAAGACTCCAAGTCTTGACAGATCTGTTATTATCACCTTCTTCTCTGAAATGTTCCAGTTATGTATTGATTATAATCATTAATTCGATTATACGTTTTTTTTTGTTTTTTTTAACCAGTCAACGTCCAGAAGAATCGGCCTGTCCTGCGCTAACTGTCAAACCAGCACGACCACTTTGTGGCGGAGAAACGCGGAGGGAGAGCCGGTGTGTAACGCATGTGGGCTCTACACAAAATTACACGGGGTGAGTCAAAATTTTATTTCACATATTTCTCTCAAATGTAATACCCACTTTGATTAACCAATGCGTCACAAATCAAACTAATAATTTCTCTCCAAAAATGATGTGAATTCTGCAGGTACCTCGGCCTCTCGCCATGAAGAAAGAGGGAATCCAGACAAGAAAAAGAAAACCGAAAACCTTGAATAAAACAAAGGGATCTTCTGGTGAGTCACTGATTGCTCATATGCATGTGGATAATTTTCATCAAAATGTTGCTTTTTTATGAGATTATCTCAACAATGTATTTTATATATATTTTTAGGAAATAACAACTCTGTCTCTATGACTCCTACATCCACATCTTCATCTAATTCTGAAGACTGCTCGAAAACCAGCTCTCCCTCCGGACAGGTGACTTAAAAAAACAATCAAAATGTCTTCTGCTCCATTTGAATTCAAAGCATCAACGTGTGATGTGGCACAGGAGTTTTTTTTAAATAAAACCTGAAGTAAATCTTTACTAATAATTTGAAAATACCCATCCTTACAATTATTTGAAATGTCCTTGATGCATCCTCAGGGTTGAACATTTTCTAATGAACAAAATGAAAGCACTGTAACATTTGCTACAGCAGGTGTTTTGCTAAAAAGGCCACATGCAGGCTGACTGATGCTCTGTCCTCATGGCTGCTGCTAACAAATGTGTCACCATTATATTACAGTAAGATGAGCTTTGCATTGCTCAGGATCTGGTGTTTTTTCCCCAGTGGTGTAATGCAAGCAGCATCTGAGTCAAAATACCAAACATGACTCGCACTCCAAATAGAGACAAATGCTTATTTTGTACAAGAAAATGTCTGCTTTGAACAATGCATATTTTTTATGTTGTAGGTCAGTTCGTCTGTGCTGTCTAGCTCAGGGGAGGGAACAGGCTCCAGCTCAGCGGTGAAGTACCCGGGACAGGACGGCCTCTACACCAGCGTGGGTCTGTCCCAGCCATCAGATGTAGCTTCTGTGAGGGGTGAACCCTGGTGCCCCATGGCCTTAGCTTGAACATCTAAATCTTTGGGAGGACAGCAGTCCCTGGCCCCTTTTGTCTGGATGCTATGTAGTGTGGACGTATTCGGGGGCAATGTTTGTTTCCTTCCTCGCAGCTGATGCAAGAAGAGTCGGACGGGGGGGGGTAAAAGAAGGGTGAGACGACCTTCAGTCACACTGCAAGCTTGAGCCGAGCGTGGAATAGCCGGGATTGGTTTCCAGATTGGTGTGGGGATCTTGTTGCCTTAAGAAAACAAAGGGAATCGCCAGGCCAGATGATCAATCAGGTGGCCTGCTCTGGATGGTTTCTGGACCTGCCATGCACTCAATATCTCTCCCATCCATGGCACAGAACCAGATCTTGTTTCTTAAAATAAAGCCATCGTGTACATTTCGGATTTCCTCTCTGAAGAAAAAGCTGTTGATTGGATACCACTGCTTCGTAAAGCGCTGTATTCTTTAAGGACATTTAGATTTTTTTTGTTTTCTTTCCACAACTGGAATCATGCCACAAGTGCCAAGACAACTTTTATGAATCAAAAGAAAAAAATATTTATAAATCTTCCATTGTTGAAAACATGGCTATGATTGTTAATAAAGATATCAATATAGAGTAGAAGTTAAACCATTCTGATGTCTTCTTTTCTAATTTTTTTTCTTTATAAGTGGTTGTTTGTAGTACAGTAGTGTTGAATCTGCACATGTTTTCCACTGAAAGCTCTTACTGTATTTGACTGAAACTAGTTTGGTTTTAACAGGGTATAAAAGACTATGTCATCTAGTGGTTTTGTTTAATTATTTACTGAAAAATGCAAATAATCAACTTCAGACTAATTTTTGATATTGATATATTAATGTTGTCAGCTGTTGAGTAGCATTAAGGTACTGTTCTCAAAGCAGAACTACAAAAAACATTTTACATGTAAAACATTTAGATGGCTTGTTTGAACAAAGCACACCCAGATTAGCTGTGGGCCTACTGACCTTTATGTTACAAGACATAACCTGCACAAGAAGACTGTTGGCTGCACTACCCGACTCACTATAAACTGTGTACCTTTCACAATGCAAGCATGTACTGTTGCATCTTTTTTTATACCAAAATTAGATAAGAAGATTAGAAATGGAGAGTGAGGTCACCTCTGAACAAAATCACGTTACTTTGATGAAGGATTAAAAGGAGTGTAATGGCCCAATAGTTTGACATAACAAGGTGTTAAACTTGGCAACTGAAAAAGGAAATAAAAGAAGCAATTTATATTACAATGCAATATTTTCATCAACATGCACACTCATTGGGGTAAAGATTCTTAATTCACAGCTGCATAGCTGGCTTGAAAAATCAAAATTTGAGAGGTTATGTTTGATTTTTCACTCTGTTCGTCTCCACGTCCTCCAGCTGTGGGTGGATTCTCAAAAAGCCATTTAAGGCCACAAAAACAATCATGGAGCAATTTAAACCTGAAAGCAATCTGATGAGTAACATGTGAAACTTTTTATCTTTATTTGCTTTTTTTTTCACAACTTGCTTCATCCAAAAAAAGGCATGCCTTTCATTCTTCTGGACTTATTTATTTTTTGAAATATCATGTTTATTTTAGCATCATTTTTGTTGTTTTATTTTTTTTATAAGAAATTATTTTATTTAAATTCAGTCCAATAAATTGTTCTGCTGATACAAATTTACAGTTATGCTGTGTTTTAAAGAAAAGGAATCAGTATTCTGAAGTTGTGAAAAGAACCATGTTCTTGCATAATATTAATATTACTCAGACATACTTTGGTGTGAGGCAATCACAGCCATGCTTCAACTCCCCGTTTCTCCCTGGCTGAACAAAAACTGAATAGCTTTGTTTTCTCAGATGTTTTAACGACTGGAAGGAGAGCACATAAAAAAGAAAAAATCAAGGCCAGCTAATGCAAGGCAAGAATTTCCTGTAAGAAAAAAAAAGAAAATTTGTGCTTAATTTTCAGAAATTCAGGTACCCCACCGAAATGCATCTCAAACCAAAACTTATGCTTGCAAATTTCGATTTCCAGCTTTTTCTGGGTGGTTTGCTTCCACACTCTGCTTATGTTTCATTAAAGCAAGGCTTTATTCTTCCTGACAGCTTTGTTACTTAAGAGTTTTTCTTTTCTCCCGGCCCCTGAAGGCTCAAAGCACAATCCACTTTCCTGTGTCCTCTTGAACCAGCAGCTCAAAGTACCTGTCACAATGTTTACTGTACTTAAGCGAATATGGTTTGTGAGTAATACCACATGAAAAGATTTTAGAGATGGTTAAGATTTATGTCTGGGCTCAGTGTTATCTGTCTGCTCTTTGACATATTGATTTAGCTGAGTTTATTGAGTGTGGAGGAATGTGCTACACTGCACAACGGCCACATCCACAGTTTGGAGATGAACATTGTAATTGCACTTATTTTTCTTTCTTTTGCAAAAGATCAAACTTTTATTAGAATGATGCCACTGCCGTTTGCTTAAGCCACAAATCGTCCATCATAAAGTTTTATTTTTTCAGTGTTAGTGTTACTAGTGTCAAGTTTGGCTGCACATGGCAAATGGAAACGTTTGGCATGTGTTCATTTGCGGCTGGGTATTTTATAAAACACAATTTGTACACCGAGACCACCAGGCGTTAAGTCCATGAGCTTCCACGCAGATAAATTACAAAACCACCTTTAGATATGTAAATGCAAACTAGTGTTGAACTCAAAACATGAGCAAATATTTATGGGTTTCTGAATTTATGAGGTGGTCCTACCTTGGCACTGTCTGACTGGTATCCATGGTGCTGAGAGGGAGGAAATATAAACACAACAGCGCAGAAATCCTCCCTCCGCTCCCATCTGGATAGATGTTCGCAGAGCTGAGGGTCAACAACCACGTTCACACAAAGTGATGCAAACGGCAAGCTTACAGTTATTATCTGTAAAGTGATGGATTTTGTGAGTTTGTGAGTGATGTTTGTCACAGAGTTTGGTGGATAGCAGCTTTGGTGGGAATGCCGTCCAAATGAGTGATCAAAAGCTGGAAAGAGAGGAAAAGGGAGAGTATGGCTGAGATAGACGTAGACAGACAAAGAGGGAGAATACAGAGATCTTGATGGCTGCGCAGGGTTGAAAGTCCTCCCAAAGTAAACAGCACTGGCTAACCCAGCAGCAGCAGCAGCAGCAGCAGCAGCAGCAGCAGCAGACTACAGGCCCCAGGGCTGTTTGGCCATGGGGCAGCAGCACAGTATGGCCCAGCGGCTCCCTCAGGAGATGCCCGTTGATCTTTCCATGTTGCCTTTCAAAGGCGAGCACTGCTGGCCCTGCCTCCGGAAGAGATGGGATCTCTGACTCAGCCCTTTTGGGTTTCCTCGACAGACACGGGGGCACATTCTGGGAGATAAAAACTCTTTTTACATTTGGAGTACCATCAAAAGATCCCTAATGGAAAGAGAGGTTGTGTGTATAAACCATTTATTGTTCTGGATCATTATTCTGTGATTTATTCGCCTTGTCAGATTCATAGAAAGCCAAACTGTGCTTTTCAAATCTGTGTCCACAGAGCATGTTGCCTTCTCAGTTAGCAAACATCTTCACGAATGTATAGGAAAGAATGAAAGCACCTCCTCCATCCCTGTCATAAACTCTCACAGTCTTACTCACAGGAAGTTTGCTACACACAATGGGAAGGTTCACTACAAAATACTAAGTAGTGAAACTCCTCTCTCTCTAATAATAAAACAGCAGTAAGGACACTGTTGTTAAAAACTAACTGACAGTGAAATGTTTGGCTCCACACAGTGTAGCGATCACGTCATATCACTATGTATAGACGGTGTTACTTATTGCAGAAACAGTGGGAGTGTGTTCAGGGAAGGTTGGGTGTTGGAAAGAATGACACTTCTGGTGGAGAAGAGTGAAAATCACAGGGTGTGACATGTCTTTGACCTTATTCTTGAGTGCATATATGTGTGTGTGCGTGTGTGTGTTGTAAGGAATTCCAGGAAGTTGACAGGAATGTGACCTAATGGGAAGAGATGTGATTGAAGGTTGAAAGTGGAGGAAAAGACAAAAGGAAGGAGCTTTGTTATGATGAAAAAGGGAAAGTTCCTTTACAACCTATAACCCTTTAACGCGAAAGTGAATCACAAGCTACACCAGCTACCTGGGAACCAGCAGTCAAGCTGAAAGATATCATGTACCACATTACTGCCAAGAATTTATATATTTTTTTAACTCTGTTTCCTGTCAAAATGAAAGAAATGTTTTGTGATGACAGTTTATTATTCAAATAATTGCTAAGTTCCGGTGATTTGCATAAGAATCTGCTGTTTATAATAATGGATATATAATGTAACTTTGCTGATACTTTTTCTCTCCTGATAATAATTAGTACAGAGTGCCAATCTGATACCAGCGCCCTCTTTGTCCCAAATTTAAAAACTGTATACCTCACTGCGAACAACTCATTGGAATCATTTTTTTATGTAAGTTAACATGAGACCAGGGATTGCTGTTGCACCAAAAACTGAGTCGTGAGCCACCATGACTGAATAATGTAACTTATAAACAGAATTTCTCAAATGGTTTTCCAGATAATGTACTATACCATGACATATTGCCATACACAATTACGTATACTGTGATAGAGGATTGTATACGTATTTCCCACTCCTACAGCACCTGTTGCCTTCTTTAATGTGAAACTACAACCTTAAATATAACATGGGGCCATACAATTTCACATCTTGTCAGAAAGACTGACGTTTAGAATGTTTTTCCATGCAAAAGACTTTACTGCACCCAACCACTTAAGAAAAACATCACAATCCCACATTTGATGACAGCGTGAGGAGGTGGTTGAATGTTTGGTTGAAGGCCTTGAATCTCACTTTTTGTGAACAAGCCACAGTTTCTGTTTTACTGAGAAATCAATTGTGATTCCTACCTGGGGAAGGTGACAACATCCCACGGTCTTTTCACCTATTGTAGACTGTATATAAATCAAGGTCCAGAATTCAACTGTAGTCATCCAGGCTGCATCCAGACAAGGACGATTTAAGACTACCAGACATTTTTCACATTTGTCCTTTGGTTGATAGAAATTCTGTAGCCCATGTGTCCTCCACCCCTCCTCAAACAATTAAGACTAGATGCTGCAGAGGAATAATACATACATGTATATTGGGAAAAAAATATTTCTCTACTTGAATATTTTATCTGTGCTGCAGGCACAGTAAATAAAGCTCTACTCTGATATTCAAGACAAATAAAACGATGTTGGGATTAAATGCCTGGCCTGCCAGTGAAAAAGCTGGTCACATTTTGTGTTTGTTCAATCTGTTGTTTCTCCTAAAGGTGCAGGCTGCTGGGAACTTTCCGCTGTGAATTAGCGTGCCAAACTTGCACTTAGGCACACACAAACACGAGGTCACTGTAAGGGAGAGTTGTAGACAATTTAGTTTTGAATGACGGCAAAGTGTGTAAACATTTCTGTGTGATGATAAATAATTAACTTGAAGATGTTTAGCAGGTAATGTTTACCATGTTCTCCATCTTAGTTTAGAGTTTTAGCATGTTAACATTGGCTAATTGGCACTTAACACAAAGTACAATATTTAAATATTGACACGATCATTGCGCTAGAGGAAAAGTTAATCCTGAAGAGGACATGAAAGTGTGTACCAAAACTTATGACAATCCATCTAATAGCTGTAGAGATATTTCACAAGTAGGCTCTAGCCCCCCCGCGACCCTCTGAGGATAAGCGGTATAGATAATGGATGGATGGATGGATATTTCACAAGAAACCACAAATGACAACCTCCTTGTGGCGCAAGAGTAAAAGTCAGAGGATCACCGAAGTCAGCAGAATTCATCCTCTGGGGAACATGAATGTCTGCATAAAACTTCACGGCAATCCATCCTCAAGTTGCTGAGATATGCTGTGTTGCTGCTGTGTTTATCAGCTGGTGATAGGATGTTGCAAAAACGGATTCATGTTAAAATGTCATGAAAATCTTATTATTGTTCTTATTATTATTATTACTATTATGACAAAAATGAATCAACTTACTGTAGATGGCAGCAACATGTGGGTGGAAACATGATTGTGGGAAGTTTAAAATGGAAAATGATACCTAAAAATAATAATACATGGATATTCAATAACATACCAAAAAAGGGGCTGATATTGTGACCATGAAGATTTGTTGCTACTTCTCCTCTAGCCTCGTTACCAGTCAACTCCCTTTCAGTGGTAGAAACGTTTCTTTTCATGCTGTGTGTATTCGCAGGAACAAAGTAAAGTATGTAAATTATTAACAAGCCCGGCGCAATTTGACTATCAAATCTGTCCCTGTTTCTAGACAACGCAATGCCAGTTGAGCTCTGTTACTCTCTAATGGAAAAGTTATTTCATTACCAAGCCCTGTGCCTAAAGGGGTCCGGGCTTTAAAACTTGGTCACTAAATCATGTAACTCACGTAAGTATTTTCTGCTGCCGCGATCCAAGGAATACGCTGAGATTCTTGGGAGTTCAATGCAAGGTTAGAGCTATCTCTCCTCTCCTACTAGCCCAACAGTCAGCCTTGTGTCCAAGGCGTTTTGAATTAAGTTCAGCGCTCTCGTGTATGGGAACCCGAGCTCGCCGCCAAATGCAATACTTCCCGGAGTATTTCTGTCAGAACCCTGGCCTTTGAAAACAAAACACAGTGAAATCACAGCAGGCCTGTTTTAATCAATTAAACATATGTCAACAAGCAATATGCTAATCATTGTCTCGACGGGTAGAGCAAATTCTCTCCTGGTGATGTATGATCAGAAGTCAATTATGATTGTGAAAGGACCAACATACAAAACTTGATTCAGTTACAGTTTCTAAATAGATGAGAAACATATCTGTGTTGATAAATTTTGTGAAAACAGGTGGAATAAATTTTTCCTAATTTTTGTCATTGTCAGTATCTTTATTGTCCAGGTCTGGTGTGAAACAGACAAAACAATAAAGTGAGTCAGACATAGGTGATTTCCATGCTCTATGATGGATGTTGTTTGTGTGTTTGACTTGGATGGCAAGGTAGGGGGAAACCATGCCTTCCTGACTGGTATCAGTAGTTTAGCTAAGTTTCCAGGCTTCTAGAGAATCTGCATGGAGGCATAGCTTTAGTCATTTGGGTCAACAGAGGACCATGAGGTTTGCTGGGATTTTACCTGCCCCTCCTTACCCAGAATGCAACACCATGTCTCAGACTTTAGGACTTCAGAATGAGGTATGCTTGTGTAAACACCATTTGGCTCACTGAAGTCTTGAAATGTAATACATTTACATCTAGAGCTCAAGATAGCAGCACAGCCACACAGTGAAGACGGAGGATAAATTGCAGGATGCAGCAGCTTGGCTGAAGAGCCCAGTGAGGCTCCTCTCTTGCCTGCTGATTGGGGTCTCTCTACTGAGACCTCTTATGAGAACCAAATGAGCATCTAAAATAAATAACAGGCTGACGCATGGCAGGCTCCCAAACAGAAGATACAGCTGCTCATTAAAATCTCACCAGGCATTTACAAAAATATTACCTATCCAAAAGACAGAGATCTGTTTCATATTTCTTTTGAAGTGAATGTACAAAGCCAAAATGTTAAAGGCAAACTTGGGTTTCGTAGCTTCAGCCGTCTCTTATGATTACATTCTAGTCTCATAGTCGCTGAGATCTCGAAACGTGGCGACGCTGCTAGAAAAATGAGGGCAACAAGCAGTAGCGGTCAGACGATCATACAGGTTGTAAACAAACTCCCAAGCTAGTCAAATTTATTTGGAAGAGAAGGCAAAGGCGGAACGGTAAAATTACAACCCAAACCTTTGTAAAAACATCCACCACAGTTTACGGGAGACTCTTGAGGGGCCGCTACAAACTGCAAGGCGAATGTCACATTATCGCCGGGGGTAGCTGTGCTAGCACTACTGCTAGCCAGCTAGCATGTTTACTGCCTGCTGTGCAAGCTATTGATACAATGTTATCTTATTGATCACACTCGCTGTGGAGTTTTTTGTCTTTCTACTACAATAGCACTGAGCTGGCTTCCTATCCAACTTTTATCTGCCGTACTTGCCATACCTGTGTACACTCAGGTTTTCATGTGCAATGAGGGATGATTAGCGACATTACACGCATGCTCACTCTTACCAGTTTATCCAAAAAAAGTGGTAGCTGATCTGGCAAAACTTTAAACTTGTTTACACCCTGTATGACTGTCTGACCTTTTGCCCCTTTTGACCTACTTCAACAATGTTGCTGCGTTCCAAAATGTCAGCAATTACTTATAAAAAACTGATAGAACTGATGGCCGGAGCTACAAAAATAAAAACAAAGTTGTAATAAACTGTAGTTTTCCTTTTAAAAACATCCACAGTAGCATATACTGTTTTGTACTTATGTAAACCCATTGAGTGAGCACAACAACAGAGCTGCTTCCTTATGCTCCCCTGACCAAGCAGACCCTTTGGCTGAGGCGGGCAATTAATTATAGACGTGACTTTAAAACTTCCTGTTTTTCCCTCCTTAATTAAGCCAATCTGCCCTGCTGCTCTAAAGAGAGGAAATACCTCAAAATAGTTCCCAATTTCAGCACATTCAATTATTTTGTGCCCAGTACAGATTGCATCGGTCGTGTCAATGTACGGATCAACATTGTTTGATCACAGGGAAATTATGTCTGTCATTTCTTCCTGCTTTGCCCCCGAATAATGTGGGAATTGTGAGGCGAGTTGGTGCCTGATGTGGGCACAGCCCGCGCACGGATTAGCAACTACGTGCCCTAAGTCAGGCCCATCCAACATCAATCTCTGAGATGTTTATTATTACACTCATGTGGTCACTTATTCTGAGGAGAGAGAGAAAAAAATCCCTGATTTATGCCTCCACTGTTACCCTTTCCTGTCCTCATTTATGAAAACAAGATTCCAGTGAATTCCTGCTGTACTAACACTAAGCAGTTATGAGGTCAAGCTTTCACTTACACCACACAATTCAACTGGCCGGCACAGTCCATGCACAGATATTGTGCTGTTAGCTGCAACTTTACTGTATGGCTTTGCTATTATTTTATAAACTGAGTAAAGGAGTCTGAACACAAACTTACAAACTGACCTTGACAGTAGACACACTTATCTCTCTCTGCCTTTTTTCCCCTTTCAGTTACACTAAATCCACAGCCAGTGTTTAAGAGCGACCAAGTCAACTTGACTGTTATCATAAATGCACGCACCACACTTGTTGAACACCTGCCAGTGTTTTTCAGTAGTGCCCTTTTCAACTTTAAACTGAAACTCACCTCCAGGCCTCACCCGCTGTGTTTTTCACTGGAAAACAGGAAAAAGGAGGAGAAAGTGAGGACGTACGTGGATGGAAAACCAGGGCTAAAACATTTTAAATGGGTGAATTTATGTGGAGTTTTTCATTAGAAAAATCTGGAGTTGAAATGGAAATAGAAATGGAAGTGAAATTCTTTGATTAGCCATATCAGGTGAATACCATCTATTGTTCTCTGTTGTGGTATCTATGTAGTATTATATACATATATGTGTATATATATATATATATCTCATCATCACAGTTTTACCCCACTACTGCAGATTATTAATATTGACATTATATTAGTATATCAGTATTTTATTTTATTTAAATTATTAATTTTGCTTGGGTGTCATGTCTGGAAGTATGACACCTTTTCAATTATGTTTTTGAAATACAGGCACAAAATGACGGTGAGTGCCAGTACAGTAAACGCCTTATAATTTTACATTTTAATGTGAAATAGTCATTCACATGAGTGAAAATCTGTAAAATACAACACCAAAATGGAAGTGTGCACCAAATGTGCACAATTGCCTATAGCTGCTATCTGTGTCATTTTGTGAAGCTGGGACCTATGTATTTATTTTTAGTGTTATAATATAAAGTGTATTGAATGTGGCCTCCTCCTGCATGTTACTACTCATCATGTATTTGCTGAATCCAAACATCTTACCAGGTCTCTCTTGGCTCAAAATCAAAAGAATTTGACCTTGAAGCTTCACTTGTATGAAATGAATAAAGCATTTAATTTTAATTATTCATTTCCTTTATATATGTGAACATGCTAATGTGTTCTTGTCTATGAAATATAATTACAAAGCTTTTTCCTTCTTTTTTTACCACATGGATGGTCTTGTCACAGACGTGGCCATGCTAACTGATATAACAGTAGGTTAGCATAACATTGGACTGACCAGCATCATTGTAGAGATTGTGCGTGAGTGTTCATTGAGTCCAGTGAGGCTACAGAAAATATGAACCTCAGAACTGCAGTCTTAACACAACCATCAAAGGATATTTGTACGTATAAACAAAGGGGACCAATGAAAGTTATATTACTCTAACATGTGACTCTAACACGTTCAACATGTTGACCCAGATGGTCCACCTATATCATCATGTTTCATATTCATGCACAGTGCTGGTTTGTTCACATTGAAACATGCCCTGGCTATTTTTTATTTAAGACTTGTATTTTGTGACCCCACAGAGCTGCAGTGTACAACTGCTTTCAGCTCTACAATGATGATGGTGAGTGCACATTACGTACTAACTATAGGCTCACTGAAGAAAGAGAGTTTTGTTTTTGTTTGTTTGTTTGTTTTTTTCATTACTGCCCTTTTATTATTTCAGTGAGCTCAGAGGTGGTAATTGTAATGTAATGTGACATGAAAAAAAGATATCACAGCTAAAACGTGTTGGTTTCACATTGTTTCTCAAGTGGCTGAATTCCTGTCATTCTTCAGAGTCTGAAGAAAAGGAAACATACTTGTAATTTGTTCATTTAAACACAAAGGAAACAGTCCCACTGGTTTATGACTAATTTGGCAGGATTAAAAGGATCCTGGCTTTGAATTATGAGTAAGTCAAGTACTGAATTTCATTCTACAACGACTGTCACAATGTATTTCTGCAAAGCAAAAGACTTCACAGGTTGAAGTCACGATAGCTGACACTTACACTTACGTTTTTCATTTCTTGCATTACCATTGATGTAATGTCATACCAGTAAAAACACTTTGCTTGCTTGCTGCTTTTACAATGTCCCACTGTTTCATTTATTTAACATGATTCTTTGCAATTCTGAAATAATGCATAAGAACAGATGGAAAGAAAGGGACGCCTGATTTGGTGAACTGGCGGTATGACATCATCAAGGAGGAAACCCAAGCAGACCTACTAGCTGTCCTGCTGGAGGCCCCTCAATAAACAGGCTGGTTATCACATCACTAACATTTATTTAACCCTTTTGCAGAAGGTGCTCTGTAGAGGGTGTGCAGGGGAGGGAGCTGTTCCCAAATCTCATTGGCTGACCTGTTAACTGATATCCTAAACACTCATAACGACACACACAAGCTGATGCAGATTCATATTCTAGTATTGTGTAGATACACCCTGTCTTCTCTCTGCTATTAAGTATTTTAGACTGCTCTCAAGACATCCCCTCACTCCCTCAAACTCCACTACTCTCTGTCTCCCACTTCATCCAGTCCTCCCAAGTTTGGCCATCTCTGAGACAGAGGACTGAAAACATGACTTCAGCAGAGAGAAAGCTTGTAGGGTCAAGAAATGAAAGGATGAGGGGAATCCTCCTATCTTTGGATACGTTGCGCCTGACTCCATTTCTTTCCGGTTAGCAGTGAGACAGTGCACGCAGCTCTCTCCCACACATCTCCACATCCCAGCGCCAGGCCCTGTGTTTTCTTAATTCATTACTTAAAGGAAAGAAATGTAGCCCATACCAAAATAAATACGGCTCTCTTGGATCAGACCATGTGTCATTGTGCGATAGCGCCAAGGAAAAGGCTGTTGTTTTAACCGGAGGAGGATGGAACTCTCTGGCTCTGCAGAGCGTCTGTCACTCTGCTCTCTGTCTCCGTCACACTGCACAGACCAGCAGCATGCACCCTTATCGCATGATTTAGACCTAAATACATTATTTTAAAGTGAGCAACAGTCAGTGGTGAAACCAGATTCACTGGGTGTCGCTCTGAAGTAAATGACCTGAGACTAAACTTGTGGTTTAAGAAGTTCATATATATATTATTAGCCTTGCTAACGGCATGGTTCTGTCTCTCTCCCTGTCAGTTGGTTGGCCAGTCTGTCACTTTGTTCCAGACTGAAATATCTGAACAACTATTGGATGGATTGCCCTGCAATTTTGCAGACATTCACGGTGCCCAGAGGATGAATCCTAAAAACCTGAATCCTGAAACTCGTTGATAGATTACCATGAAATCTGGTAGACATTCACGTTCCCTTTTGGGATAACTTTGGTAATTTTAGTGCCACAGTCATGTCAGAATTTCTGTTTGTCCAATATTTTGGTTTATGACCAAATACCTGCAAAATTAATGACAGCCTCAGCTGTACTTTGTGTTTAGTGCTAATTAGCAAAAGTTATCGTGCTAACATGCTAAACTAAGATGGTAAACATTATACCTGCTAAACATCTGCATGTTAGCATTGTCATTGTGAGCATGTTGCCATGGCTAGCATTAACATTTAGCTCAAGCATCACTGTGCCTAACTATAGCTTCACTACAGCTGCTAGCATGGCTGTAGACTCTCGGTCATGTTAGAAGGCAAATATCCATATGATACGCCATTTTTCTTGGTTAAATCTGGATCATTTATATAATTTCAAGCTTCAATTTTAGTATTAACATTTGGAATGTTATATAATATTTAGGGATAGTTGTCCCTGGCATTTGAAAAAGTTCAGTCGATAAATAATTACTGCATTTTCTCAATTACTTGGTGAATGTAACACAAACCTGCACTCATTCCTCAATGACCTTAGTCTAGAGTGCATTTAAATTCAAAATCTTTGCTCTGAGTTTACTGAAGATCAGGACTTATCAATTATTTTCTTCCTATTTACAGTTTCTTGCTATTAGTTTCAGAGAAACCCAAGCACTTGTCATTAGGAGTCCGCAGCCGTCTTCATGGAGCGTTCACTTCGGGTGAGGTCTGTTAAATGGCCAATTGAATGCACTGTCAAGCAGAACCTTCCTGTGACCCTAACACACACGCACACACATGCACGCACACACAAACATTTACTGCATTGGCACAGTCTAGCACAATCCTTTGCTAGAACATCAATAGTTTGTTTATAATTAGCCCTGGCACCTCTTGACTACTTAGAGAGAGTGATTGTTTTTGAAAATGGCCCCTGGGGTCCTGTTGACTGATTGGCCTGAGGTGGTTAGGGGGAATAGGGGGGGAATTGAGGGTCTGCAGTTGCAGAGGGTCTGTTGCAGTTGTAGGCTGCATTCCTCTCAAGCCGCTCTGGACCCTCGTCTGACAGCCACTCCGATAATATCCAAGTCAGATAGAGTCGCAGGGGCGGCGTGTCTGAGCCCTGTTCTGAATCACTCAATTAGTGCAGCAGGAGGAGGAGGAGAGGGAGGAGGAGGAGGAGGGATCTGAAATATCTTTGTTCTCCAAAACCCACACTAGCAACACAGAGTAGGACACAAACAGCGTGAGCTCAATTAATAGCAGCAGTGTTTATGCAAAGCAATGCAAGGTGTAAATACAGTTTGTGTGGTCTTGTGGTGAATTCTCTGTTGGTGGGAAGAGGTGTGAGTGTGTTTGTGCTGACTCTGTTTATAGAGCGTAACATCACTTCACAACCTGACTCCACATGGGTGCCAACACCTGCTAAATAGATCTCTCACCCTACTATGAATTTAAGGGTACGTGCATCTGTATGTGCTTGTTAGGAGTATGTTACGTAAGAAAATGTGCACTATATTCTACCTTCAGTTTAAGGTTCATTACATTAAAGTTATTTTCTAAAGAGATGTATAACACATCATTAACATACCACTGCATGTAATGTACACAATGTGAGGAAATTATGACTTTTTTGAGTTTTAAGAATAGTTATAATAATGATGCACTTAATGACGCATGTTTGGGTAAGTATACAAAAATGCTTTAAAGTATACAGCATGTTTGACAAAATGACCTTAACTTAAGGTTCACCTACTAGCTTTTTCCGGTTTTACTACAACTGGTTTTTTTTTACAGTTTTAGCCATCATTTCCATCGGTTATTCCAATATTGCACTCACCAAAAATGCCGAAACTTGGGAACACTGTGACATTGCTACAACAGAGTCAAGAAACAAAAGACAGGTTGTAAACAAGCCAAGAGTTTAGCCAGATTATCTAAACCGTTTCATTGGGCACCCCTGAAATGTCAGTAATAAGTTGGTCTGTATTTGTGATGGATGTTTAAAACTGACTTTTAAATAGCTTTACGGTTCGCCTTTGTTTTCTATTCCAATATAAGTTTGGCCAGCCTGGGGCTTTGTTTAACCTGTGTTACTGCTCTTTAACTTGCCTTCTCTCTATCTTTAACTTATAGACTAAAATGTTATCATTACCAATAGGAATGATCACCAAAACTGTGAAACTATATGGTGGTAAGCATGTTTGTCAGTTTTTAATATTCTCAGGAAACAGTGCATTTTCTTCGTGTACAACTTTCAGTGTTTGACTGCGATTCTGCAGGACATTTCTTATTTGCTATCAAACTGGTGATTGGTTTCTTTCATTTGCTGGTGTTTTGTCTATCTTGAGTTGCAGAGCACTGAACTCTTATCCACCATAAAAATAAGACCCAAGTTGTAATAAACCTTAATTATCCTTTACCATCTAGATCTATAAATAGATAAACTGTATTTTTTAATTTTCATCAGAGATACATGTAATCAATAAGAAAATTAAAAGAAAATGTAATAATAGGCAGGTCCATTTCTGGAATTGTGTGAAACATGCAGGAGAGTTATGGGAACAAAAACACGTGTTATATGTCATGTTAGCCTGTGCATTCTTGTGCTTTCAACATCACAGGCAATTTATATTGATATTGGATATGGTTTTACATACTTTACATATAATGCGTATATATGTGTTACTGTAAGGGAGACTTTTTTTTTCCTCCCAAAGTTAGACAAATAATTTACAAGAACAGCGTCTCAACATCACTGCCAATTTCAGACCCACAGATTACCCAGCCAATCCTTTGATGAATATGTCTTGCCTACTTTATCGCATAATGAGCAGCAGCAATGTTTGTTGGGTCATTTTTCATCAGGCACATTGGGACTATTTGGTTTAAAAGGGCAACGGGTTTTTTTCAGCTGAGGTGGAGGAGTAAAAACCCTCACCTTGGTCCTCCACTCAGCCAACCAGCTTTCTTCTTTGATTTTTGTCTTGTTATAATTTCTGGCTACGTGGGAAATCACTACCACTGTGTATCTTTATAAAAGTATATTTATTAACGTTATACGAGCAACATGTGGCAGACCGCACTCTACTGTCCTTTGCATGCCCCCAAAACCCCAGATTGCCCCCTGGCATGTACTACGTCACATTCCCATAACCAATTGCACCACAATTGTTTTCTCCATCCCTGCTCAGGCAGGCTGCTCTGCCAGCCTGCGACTGACCCTTCACCTCCCGCCGACCTGTCACCTGCAGACACCCTCTGTGGCTGCCTTTGATGTGGTGTTTGCTCTTATGTACAGTAGGGGTTAATCACACACCTTGAGAGAGCGACGTGGAATTCCATACAATGGGTCCACTGGCCTGTGTTGTCTGAGGGCTAAGAGAGGGATTAGAGATTAAAGGGCAGCCAGTGTGTGAGGTAAACAGCAGAGAACAATATTTTACCTACTCCACGTTTAGTCAGCGGATGTTGATGTCACTCGCCTTTATTGATATATAGCTTTGATTGAAAGGCTGCTGGCTGCCAGGACTGTGTGTATTCTCTCCTTGTTTTCACTTTTGACCTGGAGTTCCTTAGCTGGATGTAAATTAAATGTCAAAATAAAGGCTCTGCAGAGGAAATGAATTGCAAGAATTACAGTGGATGATCTTAATGACATTGCATCATATAAATGTATGTTAGCTGAGCTTAAAGGCATTCTGGTACTATTTCTTTAATAATATTAATATGGGACATTCAAGGTGATTAGTTTTTTATTTGATTTGACTCAGATCATTAAATGTGTATATCTTTTTGGTTTGGCAGTTATTATGGTTTTTCTTCACCTTTTTCTTTGCTCAATCTTTCTTTTTTCCTTTTTCTTTTCATAGACCTGTGAGCCATGAATTCTAAAGGCATATATACTTATTTATTCACCCAAGGTAACTGTTGCATATAGTATTGATTTGACATTCATGATCTGATGTTTTCTTCTTTTCACCTGCCAGCCTATATCAAATTAAGTGTAAATTAAGTCTAAAAGAATATGTAACTAACTATTTTTTTCACTCAAAAAAGTATATTCTTGGCCAGAGTTCTTCTACCTAACATACTGTTAGTCATCACGAACTCACAGTCTAAAAAAAGTGATTTTCCTCAATATTTCAAAACATACATCAGGTGTAGTTTGTACTGGAGCTGCAAAGTTGTGGTGCATTATAGTTTTACATGTTTCAAGGTTATCAAACATTTATGGTCACCTTTTATACAAATTAAACAAAGATGTTTTTCAGTGAAACCGAGGATAGCTCAGCCATAACCACTACAAATATATGTGTCACACTAATGTTCCTCGCTCAGTCTCAGAGTTTGGGGAAAAAACAACTTTAACATCGTTGATCTTCTAATCTGGGAAGCAACCCAACATTTTTGTAATATTCATTCAATCTTTTAGCTTTGTTGCCCATGCTGAAAGACGGGCTCCTAAGAACAGAAAACATATTCCCTCGATCGCTGAGCACCGTGCTCAGGAATGGCGCTGCTTAAACGTTAATTGTAACAAGACACTCCCTCAAGAACATGGTCATTCACATGCTAATTGAAACTGAAGTACATGAGTTATGGCATAACAAATCCTCATAAAAAGCACCATTCGTTTTTGGGACAGTAGAAAACAAACCAAACTAAAGAGTAGAGTAAATATCATCTCATGGGAAGATAACGGCAACAATTAATGGATGGTGAATGCATATCCCCAGAAGGCTGATTAAAGAAGATTAATAGCTAATCAATGCTCTTCTTGATGCAGACCACCAGCAGTGGTGGAAGAAGTACTTTACTACTTAAGTAAAGCAACAACAAAATGTGAAAATACTCCATTACAAGTAAAAGTCCTGCATTCATAATTGAACTAAAGTACATTTTATATTGCAACAGGTTGAGGTGGATTTATATTTTTGGGTTGTTACAGAACCACACCAGCTATTTTTTCAGGTTTTAGCTCCTTAATATTTCTGCCAGCTATGTTTAAATGTGGAGTTATAGAGTTATATTTTCATCATTTTGCTACTGTTACAGGCAGCCATGGGTTCCTATTCATTTCTGTGCAGAATGAAAATCTATCAGCACACTCTTGACACCTGAGTTATGTAATCCATCACAGTGAACTTCAAGTCTGCATTCACGTCAGCTACTTTATCATTGCATAGTAATGCAGTGAAGAGTTTTCAAATCAAACTGTATTACCCTGCACGAATAATATAACTTGGACAAAAGATGTTTCTAATGGATCTTTGTCCTGAATCAATGGTTGCTTAGAGTGGTTTGGAAAACACATCCAAAATCCCAAGCACAACAACATGGTTTACAAAATGCTTAGCTAGGATGTAAGGTACATTTGTTGTATGTGGTAAATACAGTAAGCTAACATATACACCCCCATTGGTATGGTCATTTAAATCTATAACAATGTATTATATTTCATAAGATAGTCATATGTTTTGGAGGTAAAATCTTTTTCTGTAAAATAACTAGTCAGAATATTTCCTTCTGAAATGTACGTCAAAGTATAAAGTAACATAAAATGGAAATACATAGTAAAAATCTTTACTTTAACTACAATACAGGGCCCTTTATCCTCCAAAATTACATGGAACATCTGGAGTATGAGGCGGTTTGGTCTCAGACATGACATTAAAAAAACAAATGAAATGTCTTCATTTTTGCACAGTGTTACTGTGAAAGCAGCACGCTGATGATGAAGCTATTCTTGTTTAGTCACTACACCGCCAGTGCACTATGAGGGTGAATCATGAAAATATTTAGCCTGGATCACATGTTGTGCAATGCAACAGGAAATTCATTCAGCAAGATAGCTGGGGGAGTGTGGCTGAACGCAACATTATGCCTGTCATTACATTGTTCTTTGACAGCACAACACCTGATGATCACCATCGCTGACCCACGTGGTCCTCTTAATGTGCCTCTACAACCTTGTTACGGCCACCACCAAAACACAAACAAAACACATTTTATTGATAAACCAAAGAGTACTACACATAAACTAAAACTATGGGAGTCTGGCCAAACATAATAAAAAGGTGGGGACCAGCCACATAGCGGGCCGTTGGACCCAGAGCTTGACCCCCTGACCTACCAAAAACAGTGCATAACTAAACTACCAACCAAAGCTGTGAAAACTGGACTACCAGACCCCCATCCTGAAAAGAAAGAAACACAAAACAAGGAACCAAAAGAACAGAACACTGAATGATCAGAAGGCTGCTTCATCTGTGAGAGAGAAAGATCTCCCCCACCAGCCTCCCTTAAATAGGGGCTGGCCACTGCTTAATTCCCTGATCAGGAGTACCTGAGAAAGAGAGAGAGAAGAAGGGAGAAGAACACAAGAAGGGGGGAGCGCGTAACAGACCTGCAGTAACTCTTTCTCGTTGACATGCAGTGGGTTTGATGGGGATGTTTGCTGAAGAAATGACTCACCAAAAATGTAACTTTTTGCTAATTTAAGTCTGAAGTGAACGTTTTACGTAGACAGACAAAATATTTCTTTAAATATAGGACTTTTGGATTCACAGTGGGACCATTAGGCTTCATAACACAGCTGCAACTCTTGGAATGAGCCGTACGCCCTGTTTGGTGTCATTTTCTGCCTCGTACAGCCCTGTTGACTTCAGTTGTTTGGAGATTTCTAATTCTGGGATCAGCCTACACAACATTTTTGTCTTTCAAAATGGTCACTGTGTCAGATTAGATGATCGAAGAGTTATGCCAGACTTGCCATGACTTGACTACACATTGGACCCCGACCAATCATAACAGGGACCGACTTAACTGTTCCACCTGTGAGCAGCAACACTTAGCAGTGCTGTTTTTTCCCTTCCGAGTTGGTAGTAAGAGACTGAGTGTTTGGGTGTGCAGCATACTGTATACTGTATATAAATATATATAGTGTGCAGAGGGTGGCGTCACACCCACAAGTGTGATGAATTTGGCATAATGCTTTCTCACCCGAGGGTGATAATCAAATGGTTCCACGTTCACTGAAATGAAATAAAACATAATTTCGCTTTTGCGTGGTTGTCAACATCATGGAAGACATGCATGGAGCATCTGGATGATAAGATGTTGTAATATGAAATGTGATTTTAATTAGGTTGATCATCTGCCTTAAACTAGAAACAACTTTTTTCCCCGAGTTGTGGGATGATGCTTTAAATTTGCCACAAAATCAATTTTATCTGGAAGACTAACCAACAAGAGGAGTAAGGGTGCCAAAAGACATGAAGCCTCTGGTTTCAAAAGGAATTGCTGATGAAATGAAATTTCCAAGAAGAGGTGTCTGTAGGAGTCAGATCCTGCCTGTGAACAGGCCTGGTTGTTCTTTGCACAACGTCTTCACATCCTCCCTCCCACTGGAATCTGATGACAAACTAGGTTTAACCTCCCAGCTATGAGTAGCTGGGTTCAGCTTCTTATTGCTCCGCGTGGAGGAGTCGCTTTTCTGGTGAGAAATGAATAGTAGTGTTAGGTTATGATTCAGGGCAGAAGGAGGTATAGATTTATGTTCCGTCCAGCGCACTGTGATTTGAGTCACAAGCTCCTTTAGTCATTGTAACAGACAGGGACAGATGAATGACTTTGAAAATTAAAATGTGATCAAAATGGGAAACTACAGTATTACCAGTTGAATCCAAATCTTGCATACCTCAATCCTCACTTGAAGATGTTTAACTGACTAAATCTGAGTGGAGCTATAGGAAAAGTATTTAGATCCCCTTCTGGTATTTGCATTAATTGATTTTTTGGCCACTTGGGCGCAGCGCATCAAGCTGTAAACACAACACTGACATATTCTCACCTGATGAATGTAAGTCTAATATTCACTCTCCTTTAACTTTGGACTAACTGGCTCTACGCTCATCAGCTAGTTGCAAACTGTGTCTGACTGAGTTTAGCTGCTGCCAAAGCTGTAAAACATGCTAATGAGAGCTGTGAGAGTGAACGAAAGCAACAACGTTGTGACCCATAAATTAAGATTATGAGCTGAAAAATGCTCAAATGCTCCACAGAGCTAAAGAAAACTGCAAACAACAAGACTCTAAAGCCATAGAGTGTATAAATGTCTAGCCATGCTGAAACATGCAAAGCCACTGGTATGGCCCTTTAAAGTGTACTATAACTGATTTGTGTTTACAGAGTTCTGGCCACTGGTTTGCTGGCAAGGTCTAAATGATGCTGGCCAGTGCACAGTGGATTAAATATAGTATCAGGAGGAGATAAAAACTAGTGAAAGCTCTACTATCTGCACTTCAAAGCAGCCAAATTGTCAATACTTCCCCATGGCATTTCATACTGTGCCAGTTCTTTCATCTCTGCCCATGGTCCTTTAGGGCCGGGCACTTAGATGGAGTCAGGAAGTCATTGGTAATGCTTGGCATTCTGGGCTGTGGGAGGCGAAGCACTGTATAGAATAGAAACATTCAGCCAGACCTTGTTTGTGTACTTTATGATTTAATGGTGTCTTTTTGTCAGAGGTAACTTTCCTCTCAGCTTCGCTGACTCTATGAATTAATGACTTAAGACAATAAGAAATCCTGTTGTATACTATCCCTGCTGGGGAAAAACCCTGACTATACAAAAACTTAAGTAGCTTTCTCTCATAGTCACCATTTGGTGCCACCAGCTACTCTTTCACATGACAAATCATTCACATTTCCAGCCTAGGTGTTTCCTCCGAAACCATTTCACGGACAAAAGAACCAAAAAGTGCTGATGTAGCAAGGATGGTGTTTTCATAAGTGGTTCGACGTCTCTGTCACAGAGTCTGCCACACACCACTATCCATTATCTTTCCGTCGGACAGGGGAAGTTATCTTGGGGACCTATTGTGTGCCTGGTGGAGTTTTTGACTGTGTGTGTAAGTGTGTTTGTGGCACCTCTACTGTGCATACAGGAGGTGTCGGAGAGACCGGGGCTGAGATCCCAGAGGAAAGTCTTGGCTCCAGGGGGCCTGTCCTCTCCTCTGGCCCTTGCTGGGCTGCTGGGGGAAGCCAGGCATGGAGACAGTAGGATGGGGAGGGGGGTGGGCAGCATAGAAGCAAATGAGCAGAAGAGGTGCTAGGCCGGCTCTTGCCCTCTCACTGACAGGATCTGGTCAATGTCCTGCCGCCATGGGTCGTGGCCCAGCTTACGCACACAAACTTATCTCCAGTGCATCTGCCGGGCCGCCTGCGCAGTCAGGCTGTCTCCATTGCAGGCCACAAGCGTTTTCCTGCTGGGGGTGAGAGGAGGATGGTGGGAGGATAGAGGGAGGAAGGGAGAAGGGTGGGGGAGATGCAGGAGGGAGAGAGGAGCTTGAGGCAGGGAGGGACGGGAGGGGGCTCAATGTGAAACTGCCTCTGTAGAGCCCTGCCAAGTCGCTGAGCTATATGGAAAACACGAGCTGCCTCCAGGGTAACAGGACCACTTCTGAATTTCTACAAACAAAAATAGCTCTGATGTCTGGCTACGACCTCTCTGTTCTCTGGCCCTCGTCGCTCTCTGCATGTGTGTCACATTCGAATTCCCACACGAAGACAAAGCTCATGTTCGAACCTAAACAGCCCTCAAGAACAACTCCATTTGCTGTTGAGTAAGGAGGGAAAAAAAGAACGCAGAAATTTAATAATTGTGTGGAGCCGAGCGTATTTATCATTCCTTTTCCTCCCCTCGGATGGAGGTGACCTCTTGGTGACCAATTGTGTGGCCCTCAATCGAGGTCCCATTGGTGAGCCATTTCATCATTTAAACAGCACGAGTTCCAATTCTCATGACCTAATACGTTGTAGAATGCCTGAAATCTGCTGCTTGTGTTTTCTCTTCTCTCCCTCAACCCTTTCTCGTCAACAGCAACAGGGATCCATAACAGGAAGAAGTGGTTGACAATTCTGAGCTGTTGGGACAAGGTGGTGAGCTTGCAGTCGAGATAGGACTGAAATGTGTGTACTCTGGAAACACTTTTATAATATCATCATCATATAATTTGCTTTTTTAAATAATTGTTTTGGCATTTTTGTATTTATTCGATATTTGACAGTATAGATGCAGAAAGGACACATGGGGAGGGAGAGAGAGAGAGAGAGAGAGAGAGAGAGAGAGAGAGGTATGACATGTAACAAGGGTCCCTAGACGGAACCAAACCAGGGACATTGCAGTTTACATATGATACACATCTTAACCTCTAGGGTACCAGGACACACCATCATTTACATTTTTTTAAAGGATAAAGTTAGTTTTTTTACACCTTGGGTCTTGGCCTTCATATCTATTGGTATTGATAACATTGTACGATACTTACCAAAATAACTACTGAGCTCTGGGAACACGGTGACATTGCAACAACAAAGTCTGTCAAGGCAAGAAACAAGAGATCAGACACTCAGACAGGTGTTACACAAGCCAACAGTTTAGTGAGATTATCTAAACTACTTTATTTAGAAGTAAATCTGAAAGTGAGAGTGAGTGAAAATAATCTGTCGTTGCACAGGAAAACTATATTCCACAACAAGTATTGTAGCGACTTGAACCACCATAAGCCACTGAGAGGCTGAGGCAGGGAACAATACACCTTTGTATGATGCGCCGTTTGAATGATCCAGTTCCACTCCAAGTTACGCGTTTTAAGATTTTATTGTCCAGTAGAAACGTAATCCAGTACATGAAATAATATGTGCAAAATGAACGTGGATGATGAGATTTGCGGTCCAATTTGTGGTGCGATGAGCGGTCAACAGAAAATCTGAGAACCCTACTCACCCCCTTTCAGTCCCCCCCATGCAGGTGAGCAGGTGAATAAATAGATGGTGAGTACTGTCTGTCCAACCCACGTGACATCATGCCATACGTAATAGGTGAGATGAGCAACACCCAAACAATATAAATATATACATGGCTCCTACAAGTATGGTAGGTCAAAGCTGAACCAGGAAGTCAGTCTGTAAACTGTGATGGATGTTTACAATAGACAATATGCATAATAATTTTACCGTTCACCTTCGTTTTCTCCTCCAGATAAGTTTGGCTAACCCGGGGTGCAGACAAATCAAGCATTATGTTTAATAACAACGTTTTTTAAATTTTTGCTTTCTCCAATATCTGCGCATGGAAACTACTGTATGGTTAAAGTTATGGAAAGATTGTGGTTATGGCAAATAAACTATGGTTACGGTATGGTTAGGGTTAGGTAAAGTTCCTTTCCCAGTCTGGCTTTTTTTAACAATGCCACTGCATTTCCGGAACTCAAAACTCTGTTGAGTTCAACGTTATTATTACTAATAGGAATGGTGCCAAAACTACAGAAATAAGACCCAAGTTGTAATAAGCCAGAATTATCCTTAAATGCAGCAAAAACAACTTAATAAATTACTTGAATAAACTTCTCAGAATTGTTTTGTGCGTGTGTGTATTTTACAGTTCAAATCATTTCCTTGGCTTTGATTGTTCTGTGGTCTGTGCGTCAGTTACCTTTGAGGGTAACGTTTCACATTTTGGCTGTAAAACAGAGCACTGTTCCCTCCATACTAATTCTAAAGTCCCAGGACCTGCAATAGATCTTCCAAGTCCTACATGACAGCGCACCCGACCCTGACACATGCACACCTATAAACCTTACACACACAACTCCCCTCATCTGCTACTCATTGGGTGCACTGTTAAAGCTGGACATTTAACACAAAGATAAAACCATGCAATGGATGTTTACAAGGCAAAGTTTAGCCATGTGACCTCCAACGCTAAAACTGTTCGTCAGTGACTGAAGGAGGAAGGGAGCAGCAGGGCAAGGGCTTGATTATGGCGTATTGCTCTTCAACCTTTAAACGCTCTTGATGTTAAGAAACAAACATGACAGTAAAATGGATGCCGGTGCTATTTGAGCCAAATTTTTGGGTGACAAATTGTGGCTGATTTCACTACTGAAATCTGATTTCAGTACAGCAAGACTAACTGTGAACCAAATGGGAAGTAGCCTAACATAAATGAGGAAGAGATTAATTTACCTTGCACCTCAGTTCAGAGATTTTAATGAACTTCTTTTAGCCTCACCATGTAGTTAGGATGGAGGGTGCAGGGAGAGAAATAAGGGGAGGAGAGATGACCTTCTTAATGTACATTCTGTTCTTCTTTGGCTGTGATTCCCAAGGTTGACTGTCTAGTGTGTGTGTGTGTGTGTGTGTTTGTGTGTGTTTGTGTGTGTGTGCGCCGGTGCCAGGCACAGCGTCTCTTCTGGCTCACACAGTGCTGACCCTGCCCTGTACTCTCCTCCTACTATGGGCGAGGCTTGGCGGTGCAGCACGTAGCAACACTGTGCTAATACTGATATGTGCATACACAGATAGGTCAACAGACAGACAGACACACACACACACACACACACACACACTCGAAGAATAAAGACTGTTATATTTGCTCACTGCATAAATATATTCACAGTTCAGAATAAGCAGAAATTAGTTCTGCTTTCTAACGTTTATTTCTCCAGTATTGCTGCTTTTAGCGTATAAAAAGCTCAGCTGCAGTCTTTCATCAAGCTCACTATAATCTATGAACTAGACAATGGCTAGCAGGCTGCCAATCAAAACAGTATAGTAGCTTTATTAATGAGGAGGTGTAAAAAGGTCAGCACAGGTCACATTTCTCTTCTACTTTATAGTTATTATGGATTGACTGCTTTAGAAGAACAGAAGAATTCAAATAAAAGGCCTTTCTTTGCTGCATCTCACTCCTCCATTAACATCACCCAACACTCTCAACCACAGATTTTATAAGTGAGACAAATATTCCCATGTGAAATGAATCACAAAGAATGTGAAGGTACATTGCTGCGAATGTTTTATACTGATTTAAGGCTTTCTTGCCCAACTTCGGGTCTTAGCTCCTTTAAAACCTCCACATTCATGTGTGTGAGAGCACTTGTCGTCCCAGTCACAGCTCCCGATCGTATCTTGCCACCGGCCCACTTTATGTCTCTCACCCACTCAATTCCAAATGAATATAGATGAGTGTTTTCATTGTGAGACAGAACAAAAACAGCAAAGTATGTTACCAAAAACACTGGCTAATACTCTTAAAAGGAGAAAACTCGTCTAAAAGAAAAACAAAACTAGGAAATTCTTGCAAAAAAAAAAGTGGTGGATAAACTGTTTTTCATGTCTGCATTTGGCTAATGGGCAAACTGCAGAAGAACAAAAGAGAGATGAGGAAGACAGTAAAATGAGACACATGGGTTATAATTAATGTTCACATTGTAATCCACATGGCATTCTATGCATTCATGTTTGTTTTTGGCATTTAGCTGTTAAATTATCCAAAGTGCAACAGTAAAACAGGCCTAGACTGAAAACATTACAAAGTAGGAAGGAGTGCAAAGGTCAAAGCAACAGGAACAAGTCACTGGTTGTCATATGAATTTGTACAAAAGCGGTTCAGATGTACCATCTTACTATTTAAAAGGAAATATGAAAAAAATAACTGGCCTAATGTTCTCAAAAAGTGATTTCGTCATTACTGTGGAATCCTGAAAGATGCCAGGAACATGTCATAAATATAAAGGAGGTTTTGAATAACCCTGCCTGCCTCATGGTCTGACAGAAACTATGTGCTAATGTGTTTATAGCGTTAGACGATACTGCTGAACATTTACAACAATGCATACATATGGAGATATCTATAATAAAATCAGATTTATGAATAATATATCAATCATGGTGGACAATCATGCTATGAGTATCAGCTAGCTAACTGCTAACTGAATTTACTAGCTGTCAGCTTTAAGGCAGACGTCACAGAGCCTGATATGTCTTCTCCTGGGTCTTACTACGATCTGAAGGTTGTCTCAGTGTAAATCTCTCAGTTCAGGACCTGGGCTGACCCTCAGAGTTAGCCTTTGTTTGGCAGACGCCTTGGCCCCCTTTAATCTTGTGAAGAGATAAATCCTTTGATGGACCTGGCCTGACTCAGTTGAAAGTGCTACCCAGCCATCTCCATAGATCAACATAATACGGCATGTTTGATGTTGGGGGGCTGTGGCACGCGGGTGGGCTTTTCCTCCATGACCTATAACAGAGTCATCAATCCCAGGCCACAACCGCAGACCCCACCACCTCTCCACGCCTCCTGTCCCCTCCTCCTCCCCCTCCTCTTCTAACCGTGGACCCGACCACAACCAGCCCTGCCCTCTTGACCACAGAGCACTAACACTCAACCAGGAAAAGCATATCTCTCTGTGTCAGGCACAAACAGGCAGACTCTGGGATAGCAAGCTTTTCACACACATTCCTTATAATTGCCAACACCTTTTAAAGGAATAGTTTGACATTTTGATAAATACACTTATTTGTTTTCTTGCAGAGTTAGTTGCCTGGCAACCTCACTTATCACAGGACTCCAGGAAGTTACTGCTCCCGGCCAAGAAATTGTCCGGCACATAACTCCCTGTAAAAGAGATTTAACGTGTTAATTATTGAGCTTTGGTAGGTGGATTTTGTTACCTTCGGACAGAGCCAGGCTAGCTGTTTTTCCCTGTGTCTAGTCTTTGTGCTAAGCTAAGCTAACCTGCTGTTGGCTCCAGCTACATATTTACTCTACAGACATGAGAGTGGTATCAATCTTCTCATGTAACTCTCAAAGCAATTAAGTGTATTTCCCGAAGATCAGTGCCGATTATTCCCTCACAATCTTCCTCAGAGACTTAATGAACTCCCTATCCAACACTCCCTGGATAAAATAAAAACTCATTTTTTTTCTTCATCTGTTTGTCACTGAACCTATTACCTCTTGAAAGTGAATGGTCCTTTCCACTGAGTACATCACTTGGCTATATAAGTGTCATCCAAAAGCCTGCGATTAAACTGAGCTGAACTTCAGGGAGCTCTTTTGATTCCTCTGATAAGACCCCAGTCCCATTAAGACAAGCTGTCACTATGTGAGAGCTCCACGCTGGCCTCACACACTCGCTCTTATCTAAATCCTTCATCAACACACACCTAATCTGACCTCGGCTGCTAATGTTGATAGATTTGATTCTCCTCTGGGGAATATGGGAAAATTCAGTGTCAAAAATCAAACAATGACAAACCATTTCAGTGTCCGAATGTAGAGAGGGTCAGATGGTATGGACTTGCTAAATTAGTAGCATTTTCTACTGTACAGTAAATTAGTATGGTATAGTTTTCTTGCTTTGGTGTAGCAGCCACTAAGGCACTCCATGTGTGATGCTGTCATGCTTTCCTGGCCCTATTTGTGTATGTGTGTGTGACACGTATGTATAGAGTGTGTCCCAGCAAGACCAACTAAGGCAAGTAGCGACATTAGCACCCCTAAAATAGCTTGGCAGGCATTTTAATTGCTTTACCCTGCAATGGCTCAAAATGTTATTGGTATAAAAAAAAACAAAAGGATGAAACCTTTCCCAGGCGTAGGATTACCAGGAACACTAATTGCACATCACTGACAGGGAGTTTCTCCCAGTGAGAGCTAAATTCCATGATTTAAAAAAAAACAATAAATACTTGGATGACTAAATTTTATTTCACTATTGTCGTCTCTAATCTTTGCCCTCTTCCTTCCACATTCTATCCTCTGACCTTAATCCCATTTTTCTTTCAAACCTCTACTTTCGTTATTAGGGCCATAATCACTGCAGTGAATGCTATATCCATTAAAAGACTAACAGTACTGTGTTTCTACCTCATAGGAAAGTGAGGGAAAATTTATGATGCATGTTGGCATGTTTGTCTTTAATCATTGTGAAGTAATAGCAGAGTCATGTGCATGAAGCCTCACAATGAGGTGCTGAAGTACTTCATGAGTAGGAAACTTCACACAAACACAGGAAGCTCAGTGTATTTCACCGAGAGCAGGAGTCTTTGCTGTGGCGTTGCAAAGACTGATGGGCCGCTCAGATTAACTGGGGCCAAAGAACCTGCGGTTCCTACAGTACAGAAAAGTCTATAGAAAAGCACCAGAGCATAGATCTGCAGGGTACGGTGTTGTTATCCCAAGCTAAATGTTAAATGTACTCACGTGAAAGAATTAAAACTTATTTGGGTGTTTTTTGGGAGCACACAAATTGAATTAAAATGAGAGATATAACAAAAAAATGACCTGATTAATCATCAGTAGTGCTGTGACTGTATATATCATTACAATAACCTCATAGGATGATTGATTAAAATAATTAAAGAGTCTATATCATATCATCAGTGCCTCTAACCTGTGTCAGTTACAGTATTTCAGAAATAAAACACACTGCCAGCGGTTTCAAAGTACGTATACACTTAGGACTGATGTTGTGACGTACATCCACCCAGGGGCTTTATAAACATCAGTTACTACAGTATGTGCTCTTTTGTGTACTGCAGAGTGAAGGAAACAGGCAGCATTTGAGGTCCAACAGAGACCTCTAGTGGTACAGGAGTGCTATGTTGTTGACAGTCTCTAAAAAGCATGTTCATATGCCAGCAATGTCTATTTTGTTTTAAATATTTTATTTAATTTAGACTAATTTAACATGTTTTGTCTATTTTGTAAGAGCTATTCTGTAAATGAGGACAGGACTAATGGTGGATAGACTCTATTATTAGCTATGTCTCTTTATCATTTCTGTATGACATCTGCAACATTTAAGTTTGGCTGCAAGTGTCCCGTTATATAGGAATTTAACATTTCATTTCTTTATACACATACTGTATATGATCAAACATGGTTAAAGTGAACATTTCCATTAGATTTTGAGTGATTAATGATCATTACCATCTTATTTTAGACATCTTATTTAGTCTTATTGTTCTCAAAGTACTATTAGACATTTCTGTAGCCGTAATACCTTAATTTAGAGACATTTGCTCTGCTTACTTCACCTGGGATTGAGTGGAACTAGAAAAGTAAATTTAGCAGGACGTGTGTTAGAGAGATGAAGAGGTGCATTACATTAGATTGGTGGTGCTGTCGAGCTGTCACTGCAGGTTTTCATTTCATTCAGATCCTGCGCCGATGTTACTGATTAGTTCCCTGTTCTCTGGCTGAAGGTGTGCAATTCAGTTGTTGTAACATGTAGAATGTCGCTGTGAACTACTGAGTTAAATGTCTTCCTCTGGTAGTAGCTACCAATATTATTTCCCTTGGTCAAAGTCAGGAGTGCGATGGTGGTTATGAGCATGTTAGTTTAAGACAATTGGTTTTTAGGCAGGGAGAAGAGTATCGTAGTAAAATGAGGTTAAATCTCACATTGTTGGAAAAACATTGCTCAGAGATGGCAGGGAGCAATTTGTCAAAGCAGACAACCGCCCTGCCCTGTGGCCCCAGAACCCCAGCTGCCCCCAAAGCCTGAGGTTCGCTGTCTGTCAGTTTGTGGTAATTTGATTAATTGCAAATTACTTTGGTAACTTTCACCACTGAATTAGTTCATCACACAGGTCCTTCATTATTACGTAATCATGTGGATTTGTGCAGTCTTGTGGTCCATCTAGTTCTAAGACTTGTATTCATTTAGTTTATATTGTGCTCACATGGTGTCTAATCCTAAATAAAGTTGTGTTTGTTCATATTAACACAAACTGATGCACAGAAAACCTGATATAATTTTCAGCATAGGAGCACTGGTTGTTTTCTGGGTCTGGAATGAAGAAGCTGCCTGTGTTTTCCACTGCTTGCTACTACTACTACTACTACTACTACTAATAATAATAATAATAATAATAATAATAATAATAAACTTTATTTAAATAGCACTTCTCTTAACAATGTTACCAAAAACCCAAAATAAAAACAACACAGGGATCATATAAAATAAAGTTACAAAAATGTAAAATGGCAAAAGTGAAATGATAAAACCCAGCAACAAATTAAATATTCATAAACACTTTCCAATAAAAGAAAGTCTGAAAAAGGGATTTAAAAGATGCTAATCATGTAGACTATGTGGTGGGAACACTCAACAGGGTACATAGCAGGGGTCAACGGGTGTCAACGGTGAGCCAGGAGTCATTTTTGTTCTCCCAGGGCCCCCTAACAGTTTAATCTGACCATTGCAGGGAGTGTTCAACATCACTTTATTTCAAGACCTGAGAGGGCAGAATAGGGCAAACAACAAACACATTTTGTCTGGGCTGCATTTGTCCTCTTTCCTTTTTTTCATGTCCATTTGAACTTTTCAAACAAAGTTGTAATTAATTTGGGGAGTGGGCAGTATTCCCCATGAGGCTGTGAAGTTCCCCTCTGGGGATCAATAAAGTCTTATCTCATCTTATATATATATAAGCGCATAGGACACATTAATACATCCTCAATAAAATGACCAAAGCCTGATTATCCCCCAACCCTGCCTCTCTTCAGCTCTTCATCAACACGTGCTGGTTATGGCCCTGCATATAAGCTACTGCGGCTGTCACCCAAAAACCACTAGATGGCACATTTAATGGGGTTATGGCCAAAAACAGCACATGCAGTGCATGTCAAGCAGACAGATGGCGCAATTGCTGCAGAGATGCTGACTTGTACAGTTCAGAAAACGATCTATTTTCTCAAAACAAACAGAGCCTGGGCCCCCATTCTGTCAGCAACCATTGATCATTGGGAACACACAACTGCGGCTCGTGCTGATTGCGGAAGCAGCAAGCAGCTCTTTCGTCATGCTTGAGTGGAATTTGTAACGCAGAAAGCGGCTCTCAAAGTGAAACGTGTCCTGTGGGAGTGTGTTATCCAAAAGTGATGGAAAAGATTTAAAAAAAATGTTGCTTACAGACTCAAATTGTGCGGGTCAGACTGTTTTAGAGATACAGTGCTCAGTTTGTGTTATTTTGGCGTGCCGTGTCAGAGAGGCGAGTGGAGGCTTCAGCAGTCAGGAAAAGGTAAAAAAGCGCATGTATTCCTGACAGCCCATTGGTTCAAATTTTCCCTGTGCTGCCACAATACTGCACACACGTGACCTCCCTGTTTTCACCCAGTTAAACGCATGTACTTAAAAGACGGGCCACTACCATGCAGCAACACAAACACGATTAACACAATATTAATGTCAGCAAGGTAAGATAGTTGGTGCGGGGACTCGGATCACTGGAAGCGGACCATGGCGGCTGCCACGAGCAGCAACACATCCACAGCCACGCTACAGATCAAGCACTCAAGCATCGAGCATACGCGGAAACGCATAGACCCGAGGAGGAGGCAAGCGGCGCTGTCTTTTCTCAGCAACATATCTCTAGATGGAAGACCCGTGCAAGACGATGCAGACAATCAAAACGGAGAGGAAAACTCGCCTGAAGCTAGGACTAGACAGAGCCTGGTTTCTCCGGAGCGTTCGGCGTACGGGGCTGCTGGCGCCGCCGGAGCTGCTGCTGCTGCGGCGGCGGCGGCGACCACGGCCGCCCAGGCGCTCGCTTTTGCAAACCAGGCTCTCCTCGCAAGCAGTCGGGCCAGTTTTGTGACGGTTCCCGCAGCTGCCCCGGCGAGTACAGACACGGAGGGCGACGCTTTCGCGCCCTCGACGTTCAGCTCACCTTTCTCCGCGGTCCCAGCCTCGACTCGAGGGAGGCTGCAGACGTACACTCAGGGAATCCTACCTGCCCCATACTCCAGGCAAACCTCCCAGAACTACTGCCTGGAGGGCGGACAGATAGCCAACTCTGCGATAGAGCTGCAGAGGTCGAGGTAACGGTGTGAACAACGATTTTACTGAACCGCCTGGTGTTTGGGAACATGAAGTGTGATTGGTGTAATGCTGATGTTAAAGGTTCAAGCTTGTCTGCAGGATCTGTACTGTCAGGCCATTAAACTGTACATTGATGTCATCATAGCAAGCAAACAAAACCTTAACCATGTTTCCCCCCCAAAAACATTTATAAAGTGGGCTACTGCAAGCATGCATAGGAGCAGTCAGTCCTCGTGCATGTTTGGTAAAATCAATTTAATTTATTTTCAACATCATGTTGCATAACCATTATTAGTTACAATAAGATACCACTGACAAACCCTCCATTGCATTTTATTTAGTTGTTTTACATTACACATCACCACCAGGCTTCAGTAGCAGCCAGATTATAGTTTAATCTGTTAAATGTTAGTAGATTAGCAGGTTTCCTTGTACATTTCACAATTGGGCAAGGCAAGGCAGCTTTATTTATATAGCACATTTCAAACACAGAGGCAATTCAAAGTGCTTTACATGGGCAAAGAAAAACTATTAAAATTAGGCAAATTAGCTATTAAGTTAAGGTTGAACTTTAATGAATTTTTATTTGGAAGTGTTTGTGTTTCGTGTGTTTGTTTTTGTCTGTTGCTCACAGACACATTTACCAGGGCCCTGAATTAATGAAAGAATGAATGAACTCCTCTTGCAGGTGTTTATACAGTCAGCTATTTTGAAAAGGTACTTTCGGTTCTTAGAGACACAGTCTGCCCAGACACAACAATTCACAGCAGGAGGATAAAGTTCAGCTGTTTGTATATTTACTCCATGCAGGTGGTTGTAGCCTTAATATGACTCACTGGTCTGCACGGGGACAGATAGATACAGCATTATCACAGGTCCAGCAGCTGCCTAGTTTCCCCAGAGAGTGAACTCAGCAGCACACCTCATCAGTTTCTTTCTTTCTTGCTCTTTTCTTTCTTTCTTGCGCACATTCTCTCATGCTTTTTGTCAAATTTACTAGACCTCAAATTATTATAGTTCCGTTCCAAAACCTGGCACACACCTGCTGTCTCTCCCTCCTCTGTAAACATCCTGTAACTCTACACCCCTGTTCAACACTACATATACAACAGGGGTTTGCTGCTCCATGTGAATGTCTTTTATTTGCCCTCTTTGTCCACTTTGTCTTCGCATTGGGGGAACAAGTTTGGAGGGTGTCACCTCGCAGCAGGGCAGCTGTCAGTAACAGTCGTCTCATGGTCCCCTCACTGTCAGAACCTGCTGTCAAATCCTCTCTGCTCTGCTTCCCATTCAGAGCCCCTCTCATCTCCAAATCCTCTCCTCCCTCTGGTGCCTCTGCCAGATTTCTCAGGAAGCTCTGCTTCGTGGTGAAACACTCAATAAGCATTTAGTTCCCCTTTCTGACCTCATGGAAATTGCACTGCCAAACTAACGGCTTCCGAAAGTCTTAATCTGTACTTTTTGATAGTGAATGAAGTGCATTAAAGAAGTTATATAACACTTAAGACCCCATCAATAATTTTTAAATGCACTCTGTATTTTCTGACATTAGTTGACAAAACAATCTCAGTTTCGCCACAAGGTCCATAATTAACTGTTCTGGGCCTTCAACTTTTGAGCCAACATGGACGAGAAGTCCTTAAAGTGCTCAAAAAAATGGAAATTTGAAAATCTACAATTGCTGGGCAAACTCCATCCGCTGAGAAAGATCATGTTATACGATTGAAAGCTCTAGAACGAAAACTAAATGGACCTTGTGGTAAGATTGTTCTGTCAACTGCTGTTTTCAACATCAAGAATGAACTTTCAGTCTCAAAGTGAAAAATGTTAGCTTAAAATAGGTATATACATGGTGGTAATGAATAGTGTTGAGTTGTATATGCATGGGGTTTTGAATTACATTAGATTGTATCTCACAAAAATACTCCACTGGATACATTTAAATGCTCTGTGGGCAGATAATATATGTATTTAATACAAAAGAAGCCAGACTTCCCCAGTGTTAAACACAAGCAGCCCTGCACTGAATAAAATGCAGTCCAAAATTGGCAAAATTATGATATATATATATACATACTAATAATCATCATAAACTGTGTGCTCAAAATGTTCTCTGCCAGCTTTTAGAAATTGTCAGTTTTCAATACTTTGTGCTATGGATGCATTTCAGTTGATACCAAAAAAGCATTGAGGTTCAATACCCAGCCCTGGCCACAGTGTTGCATATCTGGCATCTCAGTCAGTATATACAGTATGCAGTTGTTAAACCCTGACTGTACCCTGCTTTTGGAATGTGCTTGGAGGATGTCCACACAAAATGAATTCTAATGTTGAGAAGTAAGCAACCTGCTGATGGAGCGTGGCCATATTCCACCGGCGCGCAGACAGACGAGCGCTCTGCACAGTGCCTGGTTTGTTTTCTGAGGGCAGCTGGTGGAAACGTGTCCAGAGGTCCCTGGCTGGGAGAGGCAGGATGCCCAGGCTTTCTGAGAAGCAGCCTGGCTCTCTGCTCTGTATTTTCTGTCCTCCACTTCCTCTCCAAGGGGCATCAGAGACACACTCTCCCCTCAGACTTTTGGCCTGCAGTCCTGCTCCCATTCAGGAAGTCACAGAGCCTTTGATGTGTCGCCAAAATAGACTTTCTGAGGCCAAGGCTGCTTTAGACCATATCCTCATCAGAATCTAATGCATGAAAATGATGATGATTTCATATTCAGCTTTCCTTCCACTCCTCAGCCTTCATCCATCATGAATCAGCATGCCAAGAGCTGCACTTTAAATATAGCACAACTATTACCATCTGGCCTTGTCTGCCTAAGGTATAGAGCTCATTTCATCCTTTCCCCACTAAAACACAGGCAGGTTAAGTCTTCTCATGTCCTTTTTAGTTGCATTCCCATCATCATTAGGTCTTGCAGAATCATGTACTTAACAATATTTTAACAAGATGTTTTTTTTAGCATGAGGCAGCAGAGGCTGTGGCTGGAAAACAAGCAGCACAAGCCATTATAATGGTCCTGTGGAGTTTTGTGCGATCGGGTCACATACTTCTGGTTATGAGGTTGATTTGTTGTTCGCTAAGGTTGTGGTTAGCGTAATCACAGGATTATATAAGAATGCTTCATTTTCCTTCACAGAGTCTCTCAATGTCTGAGCTGTCAACAAACACTCCCATAAGATTTGTCAAGTAGGAGACGGTAACAAGGGTCGGCATGTGTTTTACTTCAAGCTGTTTCAAGTTGGACTCCGGAGTTAAATTTCCACATTATGACTTGTTCTGTTTCAGCTGACAATGCCATGTATTGCTTTTGTACACACCAGAACTATTTTATTTGCATTTGTTTCTTTAACTTCATTTTTACCCTTTTTATTTTTTTTCAAAATCTGCTGATACATCCCATTTGTACTCCCGGTGTGTTTAAAGATCAGAGAGGCTGAACTGCTCTGCTGGATTTTTTAAATTTTTATCTGAATAATAACATTTCCGTTTGCCTGGGCTGTATTTGTGTGAAGAAGCCCAGAACATTACTATTATTTATTTCCACTCAGCGACTCTCCAGCAAAATGGAAGACTATGTCCTGTGGCAAGCTGCCAACAGGGTGTATGTGAGAAACTGTTTAATCTCCACACCTAAATAGTCCACTTGAGTTTTATAGCTTCATTGGATGGCAACACTGAGCAAGATTATCAATAGCTTTTTGAAAAAATTTCATTGCAAGAGCATGGCATTGTGTCTGTGGTAGAAATAGCTTAATGCTACATGGGTTGCATTTATGAAACATGCTTGAGCAAAATCACTTGAGGCAACAATAGCAGGACTTGTGTCAGAGAGAGGGATGTTTGTTGTTGCTCCTTTGCCACTGATTTATACTGAGGCTTTTTTTGAAGCTTCTGACCGGGCCTTGTTAATGTCAAACAGGGTAGGAGCTGACTGTTCTAACCCTAGTTGTTAAGAGTTGTGTCTGAGGTGAGTGAGTGGCCTGGCTTGTGTTATTGTTTCCAGGATCTGTACGGGCCTGGAAAACATCCTTTGTATTAAAAGCATGTCCTGCTGCTGCTGTTCAACTACAGTGCCTGGATCAAAGTCCTCAGTTCATTTGTGTCCTCATGAACTGGAAACATGCCCTTTGGCCAACAGGTCAATGATTTTTGAAAAACAGTAACAATTCACTGAAATTTTGGACTGGGGAAAATTACAAAATGTTGAGACAGAATTGAGACAGATGGCTACAATAAGATGTTATTTCTTCTTTAGAGTTAAAGGACAAGTCTGCCTATATTTGTATGTCGTTAACGCTTTTGGTGACTGTAATCATTTCTTCTGTCCATACTAGCTGTAAAATGATCAGTCCTGAGTGAAATTTCATCTTAGTGTTACTATCCCTACACTGTAGCTCTGCAAGGAAACACTGTCTGGGGTAACCCAAAGAGGGAATTTGTACTAAAAACACAGTGACTTTGGAAGGTTTGTCTAAATCAGACTGCTTGAAGCCTCATATTAGCTTTGGCTGAAGTTTATGGTGCATTTTTGTGGATTTCGTCCCCTCTCTATTCATGCTAAGAAGTATCTTGTAGAAAGTCTCACTCTTGAGATGCTAAATGCTCCACTATGTTCACCAGCTAAATGTCCTATTTCACCTCTAAATACATCAAAATACAGAATCATGACACCTTGGAAATATTTTCATATTATCTAAATTGTTCCAAAAGCTTAATTAAACATAAATTAGTTTTAGGAATGACGTGATGCACCATCAGATAAAACTAGAAGCCTTGTCCTCTCAGACGGCCTGTAGCCTCAGATCCTTATCCAGCCAATCCATCACTCAGGGTTGTCACTGGAGAAGGATGATGTAAGACCATAAATCACATGATCCCACTTGTTTGACCTTCAGGCAGAGGTCACGCCCCTTCATCATGACCCTTTTGACTCAATAGCAGAGACAGTGTTGATGTCAGCTGCCCATTGTTCATCATTTGGACTAAAAAAATGTACTGTTCATGCCCTTTATCAGAGCTTGATGTTCTTTCCTTCACTTTATGATCAGTAGGGTCGTAATATACAGTGCAGAAGGTTAGCCAGTATAATGGCCCTCAGTTTCTTGTCTGCTTCAGCAGTCTGGCTCCTCATGTAAACACTTATCTCACCCCGGCTCCTCTGGTATACAGTGTTCACTCAGCTTGTGTTGGTTTAAACCCTGGGAGATCCTCAAGGACAGAGTCATCTTTTGTTAATCTGTCCTCATGCTCTGTCGTTTATTAACCAGCCACTCTGCTTTACGCTCCGCTGTCTCCCCCCTTGGCTGAAATGCTCAGTGAAGAGGGGGTGGGTCAGGTCAAGTGTCATTAGCTTGTCTTGCAGGGTCTGCAGCATGACAACACATTTTGAATTGTGAAAAGAATTGGATAGTCTGAGATGATGTACAGTATGAATGGTGTGAACAGTCATTTGTTTGCACCCTTACTTTCCTTTTCCAAGTAGTAAGACTCTGCTGCAGATTAATTTAGTACTTGATGACAGATAGACCCTTTGGGAAAATGTGTCATATTTTTGTTATTTGACCACTAATGTGTTCATTTCCACTACTTTAAATGTGGCCACTTTGTAAGGCTGACTAATGAGTTGGATTATGTTATTGTGTCTCTAAATATTCAATTACAACCTAATTTTGGAACAGCTCTGGCATACTTAGCTATCACGTGGGTTTGTTTCTTAAACTGGCAGCCAATCATATAAAAGCGGTCCTGCAGAATTAGCCGGTTGAGTCATGCAACTAAAGTGTGAAATAAAGGTCAACTATGACAAAATGTGTTACACAAAGTGCGTGCAGAGCCAGCTTGTTATCCTCTTAGCAGCTCTGATTCTGGAAAATTCTCTGTGATCTACGCAAGAACGAGGAGTGATCATTGACCACACAGGTACGCAGTGGTGTTGATGGTAGATCGTAACTCGACCGTCCAAGACTTGTTTTTGTAAATTAACTACAAAACATGGTGAGGTAGGTGATAATTTTACAGCATTGTTTGACATTTTGTCCCAAGGCCTTCAGTGACCGCACACATACTTTGTTCCAGGACCGCACACATACTTTGTTCCAGGACCGCACACATACTTTGTTCCAGGACCGCACACATACTTTGTTCCAGGACTGCACACATACTTTGTTCCAGGACTGCACACATACTTTGTTATCGAACCTTAATGCTTTTTGAATACTGACCTAAATGTGTCCAAAGCATCAAGTATTGAAAAGTGTCACGTATCAAAAGTTGGCCTCAAAAGCACGGTCAAATTCTTAGGCTTGTTTACTTTCTTTAATTCGGTCCTTGACTAAATCAAGAAACCTTTCCAACTTTAGAAAACATTTTCTTTAGGCAAAATTCTTTATTTAACATTGATGCATAGAGGAACTTTACGTATTTCGGCTAAAGGGGTTAAACATGCCTCTATTTCTCAACCTGAGGTATCAAAAAAACCTATTGTTTTGGTATCATACCGAAAACCTGTGTATTGTTTTGGCACAAATGTCGAACCTTTTAAAACAATATCCAGCAGTACTTATTACCCACAAATTGTTTATCACTGGATGAAAATGAGTGATGGGTATGTTCCATGCCATTCTGTTTCTCAGTTGTGTAAAAGTACAGTGAGGTGGATAGCGGCTTTATCCACTTATTGACACATTGCTTTGCACTAAGTAGGTAAATGGAGATTATGGTTGAAATTCCCTGCACTGTTGGTGAATGCTGATACCTTGTTTTCTAAACGCTAGACTGACTTCAATTTGTGATGAAAATGGATGGGCTTTCAGTGCGCTTACTTGCTGTTTCAGGTAGTGCTGTGGAATTGATTTTGATTTAGTGTTGTGCCTTTTAATGAAATTGCTTTGCAGAGCCATGTGCCCATGTGTTTGGCAAAAAAAAATTCTAATCAAAGGATTATTACTATAGAGAGTTCCTCTAAAAGCTGTTTTGCAGAAGGACAGTTGGTCCTGTGTTTTGGTGAGATGATATTACTTCATATCCCCTAATTTCAAACTTCCCCTCTGTCTTCCCAGACGAAGACTCATCTCTCAGCGCTCTTCGCTTGAAACTCTAGAGGACATTGAGGAGAATGCTCCTCTACGCAGGTAGTAAACTGCACAAAAATAGTGTTCACATTGTCTGCTACTGTACTTTGTGTGTCTAAACTAAGACACTCAGCTCAGTGTAATGTATCCCACTGGCACAGTTTCAGTTTTTTTGAGGTACTGATGTGTTGTGTTTGTTTTTACATTTTAGATGCCGAACCCTATCGGGTTCACCCCGACCAAAGAGCTTCAAGAAGATCCACTTCATAAAGAACATGAGGCAACATGATATGCGCAATGGAAGGTATGAAGGCAAATAACGCCATCCCTTAGTCAATACAAATCCTCAGTGGATAATGGCAGGCTGCCCCAGTCAATGAACTGCAGTTTGGATGTTTCTCACATTTCATGCCACATCGTAGTCAAGCAGGCCTGGCCCATTCACTGCATGTCATTCTGACTGCTAAATGAAATGTAATTGAGAATCCTGTCCATTTACACAGTTTAATCTGATTGAATTTTATTTTAATCTTTATTTGATCACTGTTAAAATCTTTGGAATTGCACCATGTAATCACCCTGACTGCTAAAAGCCAAATCACATATCATTGTGCCACAGTTTACACGAGCATGTATTCAGCACACAAATCCCTAAATATATTTAAAAAAAAAGAAATTGGAACAGTGGCGTTAATTTTAATGTTTTACTGGGTTTAACCAAAGGAAAGGAGGTTGTTTAATCTAGGCCAGGAGACCTAGAAAGTGTTTCTGGGCAATACTGCTCTGATGATTGTCATCATTATCAATGTCACATTCTTTTGGATTTGAAATCTAATTCAGTTAGCTTTTTTTCCAGAGTGTTTTGTGGTGCAGAGTCTAGTTCTGCTTTTTGAGAAAATATTTTTTCAGTTGAGTTGGGTTTTTTAAGTGTAGATGTATTTATTAATCTTCAGTTCTATTATTCAGCATTTGGCTGATATGAAGCAGCAGATCTTGTGTGCAAGTTTGTACAGTATCTCTTGTTTAGACAATCAATGTGCCATCTTGATAAGTTCCACTTGTTAAATTAAGTCACCTGATAGGTAAAGTCCTCATATCCAGACCCATGACTCACATGTTGTTTATGTCCTGATGGTGACTTTGGCTGAGTAGTGAGATTCATCATGTGTCTGTGAATTGCAGCTATTCAAAGAAGTAATTTTGAGGTTGTTAGTTGTAGTGTTATGTAAAGTCAGAGCCATTCTGCCCTATGTGCTGTTGACATCTGGTCACTGGGAAACATCTCTGATTGGATACTGTATGCATGTTTACACAGGTACAAGGCAATTTAGTATAAAATAGCACTTAAGTTATTAATAAAATAAGATCTTGTAACAAAAATGCATCATTGTTGCCCCCAAACCACTGACTACATGCTACATGTGCTGAAATACTACAAAACAACACACACTCATACTGAAGTTTCAGCTCATTCTCTTCATTCTTATTTTTACTGCACACTCTATCCAACTTTAACCTGTGGATCTTGTCAGATAGATATTGATTAGCTTGTTTACTATTTTTGTTTTTATAGGATAGTCCTTATCAGTGGCAGAAGATCCTTCTATAGTGTATTTTCTGTCCTGCCCTATCGAGATTGTAGCCAAGCAGGGTATGTATCCTACAGCATGCTGAACTCTGTAACTTCCTCCAGCCTGTGCTCCCTCTTTCCCTTTGTTTTTTCATCCCTCTTTTTCTGTGGATGTACTCTCCTTTGACTGGTGCATACATTGCTAAGGGTTGGTTTTGGTGGATGCATTTTTACCATTAAGGTTTAATGAATAAATAAACAGTGGGCTGAAATGGCTTCATTTCATATATGCCTAGACTATACTGTAGCCCAACGCTTGTTGCTTGTATTGCTTTTCCCATAATGGCTCTGGTGGCTTTTGGGCACTCATCCTTTTTGTTCAAGTCAGTTCATTTTTGTCTGTTGTAACTGTTGCTGGCTTCGCTGTTTAGCATCTAAGATTCCTGGGGTTCCTGCTCTTCTTAGATTTTTCCCTTAAATCGTTTTCATGTGTTGTCTTTGGTCTAATTATCCACAATGCTGGCAGACTGGAGTTTCTGTTGCCTGCACTGTCTTGACAGTTTGTAATTAACAATTTTTGTTTATTCTTTGCCTCGGTTTAGTTTACATGTCTTGGTGCTAAAACAGACGGGCTTATCTTTAGACGACGCTTGTTCCCTTTTTTAAAGCATCGCACGGCTCCATGTAACGGGAACCCACCTGGCTTGCATGGGGATAGCTCTGGTACTGGCCTTGGTTTCTGATGTCCCCCCAGTCACATGAAATGTGTGTGTGTTTTGGCGGAAGTGAAAGAGAAAGGGGACAGATAAACACCAGAGAATACAATGCACAGAAAGAAAAGCTGCACACCGGGGCTTAGTGAAGAGCATAAAAGGCTCAATCCGTTTGTGGAATTTCCTAAGCCAGCCGATCAGTGCAAGGTCAAGGGTTAATAAACCCCCAGCGCTATCCAATATGCACATTTAACTGCTCAATGCTGCTAATTGACAGTTTACAGTCAGACTTTGGCTGGCTCAGTCAAGTGTTGTAACATTCTATTAAACTGGGCTGATTGCATGTATTTTTTTCTCTTCTTTCTTCTGTATCTCTGTCCTTACGCTTACTATAACTACTGCCCCATGGACATAAATTGCTAAATTTTGCACAGCAGCCAGGTATGGTCCCAAAAATCGTATGGGGACATAATATGGAGACAATTCTCCTACAGTTACAACCATAAATAGTTCAATTTAAAGGAATGGTTTGACGCTTTCTTGCCAAGAGTTAGATGAAAGATATTTAACAGACAGATCTGTCTGTTAAATATGAAACAGCTGGCCTAGTTTTGTTCTAAGGTAAAAAAAATAAAAATTACGCAGGAGCGTATGTGAGGGACTATTTCTTGGACGGACACAGTGACGTTTCTCATGGTGATGATAAGAAAGTTACTGCACTTCCTTTTTTTGTACGGAATAAACAAAGAGATAAAACATGTTAATTAGTTAGCTTCAGAGGTGCTGGTAGGTGGATTTTTTAACCTTAGATTGGACAGAGCCAGGCTGGCTGTTTTCCCCCTGCTTCGAGTCGCCATGCTAAGCTAACAGGCTGCTGGCCCCAGCTTCATATTTAGCATACTGACATGACATGGTATTAATTTTCTTATCTAGCTGTCGGCGAAAATGTCAAACTATTCCTTAAAGGGAAAGAAAAGATTAAACTGTGCTAACTACAATACTGTTTTTAATTGAACATCTGTTTATGGGGCGTCGCTGTCTTGTGACAGCTAGATGGTCCTGGTTCCAAACCCCACTAGGGTCAGCTGTGGCTTTCCTATGTGGACTTTGCATGTTCTCCCTGTGTTGGCATGGGTGTCCTTACATACTTTTGTTTCTCAGACCCTAAAAGACATGCATGTTAGGTATTGCTCCTGGCATTGGAGAGCAGTTGAAGTTCCTGGGTAAATAGTTAGTTGGGTCAAAATGCAGAGGACAAATTTCCCCACAGGGTTTAATAAAGTATAACTTATATATAACTAACTTAGAAACATTTGGCAGGGCATGATGAGCCCTGTGCATAGATTATAACACTACTAACCTACAGATGTTTGAAGCCAGTGATTCCTATTCATGCATGTTACTAAGCAGTGTCTGATATTATGATTTCCTTTCATTGCTCCTTATTCTCAGCAGACTGAAGCACAAATGTTTATTTTCTGGATCCCCTCATAGAAAAGCTCTCTCCCTAGAAGGCTTTCCATCTCTTATGTTTCCTCCTTTTTATTTAATCTCTGCTGTTCTGTGAGACGTCTGCTGCCTGGGGATCTCCATGTCTATGATGCATCTGTCAACATTGTGTCCTGACGTGCTTGTCTGCCAGATAACACTGTTTTCATTATAAGAGATTGGCCTCACATGTTATCAAAACACTGGGAGAGTCATGTGAAGGCCCACTGTGTCATTTCTACTGTGTCACTTCTATTTATCTGGTCACCATTTTAAATAGAAAGCAAGACAGAGCTAGGGAAGATAAGGGAGGAGTAGAAAAACAAGACGGCGTTAATGTCTGCTGTCATTCTGAAATTTCACTACAATGTAAATACTGAGCTAAAATAAGGTTGAAGTTAAGCACAGGTGGATATTTGGCTATCTTTATGTTCTTTCTTTGCTATGAAAGCAAGTACAAGAGACATTTCACTGCTATACATTTGATTTTTTAATTTAACATACAATATCTCCCCATTTTTAAGTTTGGAAATATTAAAGTCAATTTCCAGAAACCTTTTAATCATGAATCTTAAATTGCTGGAAAGAATTGGGAGTCTTCAGCTTGCCATTACATCTTTGGTATATCAGTTATTCAGTATGGCAGAGTGTGAATAAAGTGGACTGCAGGCATGTAATCTTCTTTGTCAGTGCACACATTCATTAGCCTCTGCTGGCAGTGACCTAAAATCATCAAATGAAGTTAAATCATAGCTTGTTGAATCATAGCAGTAACCCATGTTTACTTTAATTAGTATATTTTACTATTTAGTTTGCTGCTGTGGTTTTATCCTCATATCCGAACACTGAAATGCCAATTAAATATGTAAATATGACTTAATGGGCACACGGTTTTTAATTTTGCTTGTGATTGCCTGGTCCACTGTATGTTCTCAGCAGCAGATATTAAATACAGAAATATTTGGCCAATACAAAATGTGTTCAGCTGAGGGCTCTCCACTGTTTGCTCCACTGACACACTTTATTTTCATTTGACCTCCGACAAATCTCCCACAGCAGTATGGCATTTCGGGCATTGGTGAGGCAGCAGCTGAATCTGAAGAGACTGGCCTGCTAGAACAAAACCATACTCTCCTCCATCCTTCCTCCCAAGGGTGCTCTTTATTTCTGATTGCCCTGAGATGCACCCAAAGACACAGGCAATTACAGAAACTAGGCCAGCTGATGAGCGCAGATCGATACAGGGCCTATCTGTGAGGTAGAGATGTGGAGGTGAGCTAGAACAGGCCTCAGCAAGAAGGTTAAGGAAAGGGATGGGAGTTGAAAAAAGCTGTAGGATTGTTTGTACGGCGAAAGCGCTAAAGGACTTGTGATCATTAGGGATGTAAAGCTGGAAGGAGGGCGTCAGCGGCACCCGTCAGGAGGCGTCAGTGCCAAGGAGATGGTGATCGGGCTGGAGGGAGTGGAGTTAGGAGCCGATGGAAAGGTGAGAAGCAAGCAGAAGTATGCTGTGTGGAGGGGGGATATAATTCTTTTATCATTAGCTCACTAGCTTGTTATTTGCTTGCTCCTACACAGGCTAGAATGGTACTAAGCTAGCTAGTCAGCCAAATTATTTTCCTTTATTCTCTAAACTGTTAAACTGTATCTTAATCATTGTACTGGGTGTTTGATACATTAAGAAAATACATTTGGAAGACTTCAAATCAACAGTTTTTAGCATATTTGAACCAGGCAATAGGCCTTTTTCCAAGCAGCATTTTGACATGTCATAGCAGGAAAACCTGAGCTGAAATTAATCACATTATTAACTGCATTCCATTTAGGCAAGTCAGTTCCAGGCTCCTGTTATATGCTGGCTCACTGGTATGATGTACTGGGACACTTAATGAAACTGAGCACTTGTTAATGTTATTGGTACCACCTGTTCTTTTCCTGCTTTGACAAAATGCTGCTGTTGTAATAAGCTGCTATTAATCTAACTGGTTGAACAGGTGTTATATAAAGGCTAACTTTTTTAGGCCTTTGTGAAACAGACATTATAACTACACGTGTGTCTGCAGACTGTGTCCTACACCCAGTTCCTGTATCCCACTAATGTGCTGGGCGGTCGAAGAAACACCATCGACTCCACCTCGTCCTTCTCTCAGTTTCGTAACGCCAGCCATAGAAGCCTCAGTTTGGGCCGTGCCAACAGCAACCAGAGCAGCTTAGACACAGGTTAGCTGACTGCCAACAACATTATGAATGCTGTGAATTCCTCACCCTGTTTTTTTTTGTTTTTTTTACATCCAGTATATTTTGATTGGGAAAGATATAGTGCAAATGTTAACTTCTGGCTCATCCTGTGTTGTTGTGCTTGTGCTTGTGGCAGGGAATGATTTGGGGGACTTTCGCGAGTACGACCCCAATCTGCTGGATGACCCGCAGTGGCCTTGTGGAAAACACAAGAGAGTCCTCATCTTCCCCTCCTACATGGTAAGAAAGTTAGCTAGCTGCGTCCAACACATCATCACCACCAGCAACAACAATAACAGCAACTGCAGCCTTGTCCTCTTGAGAGCAGAATGGAAAGGTTGTTTTCGTTCAGGACATAATTCACTGAAACAGATCCACCTCTGTTTTGACATTTTTTTGTTGAAACGTCCTGCGATATCTCAATGTTAAGGTTTTTTTTCACTGGTTATTTTTGTCATTATGGACCTTTTGTGCTCAGTTTTCCCACCACAAGAACAATAACACATCGGAAAGATTTGTCTTCCTCGACAGTTTCTTCTTCTTTTTTTTAAATCCTCCTGAATTTTATCAGTGGTTTTTGAAAAGGAGCCAGGAGGATGTTTCAGACAGTTTTAATCAGCAAGGTCACTGGCTGAGACTCTCTCCCACCTTCTGGGAGCTGAATGAATACACATACTTTATTCCAGTGTAGTGGGCAGGAGCTATTTAACAGCCACTTCACCAGAGCAACAGTTAGTGTAGTGTTTTGTATCACTCTCGCACTTTTTCTTTTTCCAACCACGATAAAATATCAGTTCTTTTCCGGAAAAACAAACCTGACTAGACTCCCGCCTCATTCTTTCCTGGGCTCTGTTTTTATTAGGGAGACTGGTAGAATACACAACGAGGACTGACATAGTTGAAATGTTCAGTCAAGGCCAGGTTATGTGTGTTTTTTTTTTTTTTCTTCTTCCTCCAATTACAAAACCCAGCATCTCACAACAATGGCTATTGTGTTTACTACAGGAATGGAACCCTCACTTTAGTCATTTTAAATGTGATTTTTTTTTAAAAAGCAGGTTTGGTGGCTTGTAGATTTGTGTAATAGTATCCGCACAGTAAAAACATGAAATAATGAAATGTTTTTATGTGGTGACATAAGTTAGTGTGAGACATGGTCATAGTAGAGTCTCAGGGCTACGACCATCGATTCGTTCTCCTTCGTGGTCTATGATCAGTAGCATGGTGTTCAGTGTGGATGCCGTTATTCACACTCCATGCGGTGCCTGCAATACCATACATGCATATTAACAGTCATTTTATTTACTGACTGGGAAAGAAACACGATTGAACAGATGATCAGATAGTTTGTAAACAACACTTTTTATTATTTTTAAAGATTATATTCTATTATTTTTTGAGGTGTACATTTAGTAAAATGTGGAGACAACACAAACAAAACAAAAAAAAATGCAATACATTTACCACAGTTGAATCTAATCACAGTTAGAATCAGTTGAATTAGGGATATATGTGAGTTGGGCTGAAATAAAAAAAAAAGTGTGTGTGTGAGAGGATGAAAATTACTTAATTATTTATTATTTAATAAAGTAATTCTAAAAGAGAGAGAGAAATGATGTCAAGCAGGAAGCCTAAAAGGCGCAGGAAGAGAAAATAAATAAATATAACAAGCTGTGGTTTAGATAATCTGGTTTAAGTGTTGAAGTTCAAACTGAAAGTGAGTGCAGCCAAAATGTTAGTCATGATCCCACATACACAGCTATGGTAGGTCAAAGTTGAGCCAAGAAGTTGGTCTGTAAACTGTAATGGGAGTGTTATTACCAAGAGGAATGGTTGCCAAATTTACAAAAATAAGACCCATGTTGTAATAAATCAGAAATATCCTGCATATCCAGCAGTAAAGATTCCTTTCGACTCTAGAACACCTTTTAATCTAAGTTGTGGATTTCAACAAAGTGCTACAAATGCACTTTGTTCCTCAGGGATCTGATTCTCAGCCTCTCATTATACTGTCTTAATGTCATTCACCCTCCTGGTGCTCAAAGCATGTTATAACAAGCACCAAGGATTTTTTTAATAGAAGCCTGATGAAGGCATGGAAAGCTCGGTTAGTTCAAAATGTTTTGTGACCTCTAGGTTTTTAAGGAAAAAGGCTAGAAATAATCTTTTTCTTATCATCAACAAATCCTATGAAAAGACTAAAACCAACAATGTGTTCAATATCTCAATGTTGTTCATCCATACTCTGTGGCACTCCCAAAAAACTCAGTAATTTGCTAAAACAGCTGGGCACTGTAGTTTTTAGAAAACGTTACACAAACAGGAGTAAACAATGAATTTTTTGGGGACTATTTTCAGCGGAGGATTGATACACATTTGGTGTGCAAGTGAGTATTTACAGCAGCAGGATGGTGTGCATGGGATTGACTAAAAATAAACTACAATGTGCATGTTCATCGTAATGAAAGAACATGTCACCCAGTGCAACAGTGTGGCTCGTGGATGTTTAATAGTGTTTGGACAACAATGCTACTCTATGGCACAGAGGAATAAGCTATATCAGGTTTTGGATACACACAGTAGGATGTGTGTTAGTTGTAATCCATTGTTGGTTCTGGTCTTTGTTAATAATAAGAAACATGTAGAATATCACCGGACTTCCTTTAACTGACATGGGTAACACCAGCTCTCTGTAAGGCCTCATTGTGAGACAGTGGAATCCAACACTGGTGTGCGAGGATCCAGTCACCTCGCTCAGTGCTGAAAGTGTGGCATTTTGACACCAGCCCTGGTTTTTCTTTTCAGACTACGGTCATTGAATACGTCAAACCCTCTGACCTCAAGAAGGACATGAACGAAACCTTCAAGGAGAAATTCCCCCACATAAGGCTTACACTCAGCAAGATTAGGAGGTAAAACCGATGGAAACGTATGGAATGTGTCATATTAAGCATGTTTTCTGTACAATAAAGATGATTTAACTTCACCATGACCTATTTTATTTATTTATTTTTAACTTCAACTTTATTTCCCCCTTTCTCTCTTTTTCTTCGTCATAATCTCCTTTTCACCTCCCTGCAGCTTGAAAAGGGAGATAAGAAAGTTGGCCCAGGATGAGTGTGGTTATGAGGAACCGACCGTGGCCATGGCTTTCGTCTACTTTGAAAAACTCGTTCTTCAGGGCAAACTAAACAAGCAGAATCGTAAGCTCTGCGCTGGAGCTTGTGTCCTTCTGGCAGCCAAGATAGGTGGTGACCTCAAGAAGCACGAGGTCAAGCTCCTGATAGACGTAAGTTTTCCTCACTCACACCCCCAAAAATCATAACTTTGTGCCTTGATCATGCTCTGATGATGACTTGTGTCCTCCCATCACACCACATTAAAGGGTCAGTTCATGCAAATCACAAACAGTGAAAACTGTCCGCAGTGATGTCTGGGGATTATCCTGACAAAGCTTACCTTTTTAAAGGGGAATCTAGTGAAATTTGGGGTCTTGTGAGAGAGATTTTAAAGAGTAACTTGACACCAGCCTGTTTCACCTCTAACCACACCCAGCAGTGATGTCACAGAGTCCGCAGCAATATGAGACCCACGGAGGTCAGGAAAAAAAAATCTGATTTTCAGGGGGTGTTATGTTACTCTTTAAAAACGGTTTGGTCACAAATGATGCACCAGATGTTGAGATATCCTAATTTTTAATTTCTAATAGGGGTCAAGCTCCAAAATCATTTAGCTCCTAAAATTCCCATAACACAGTTCAATAGTGTCTTTCCTTACACCCTCCCTGCCTAGTAAAGGCCCATTTTTCAAACATCATGAGGGCATCTTTTTTCACAGGCTGAGTAGTACATCTTTTGAAGAGTAAACTGATGTTTATATGTAAAATCAGTGGAGTGCCTCTTTTAATGAAACATTTCAGAGTGGTGACTTAGCTTCTGGTTACATTTCTGCAGAACTGGCGAAAACAACAAATTTAGTTTTGTGCTAGTCAAACCATAACATTTCACCTCTGCTACCATTTAGTTGTTGGCTTGTAGAATATGATGATTGCATCAACAGTAGGTTTGTCAACGTTCCAAACATGTATCTCCTCTAGTCCAAATCTGCTGTGAGGCAGAGCAGGGCCAGCCCTCGTGAAATGCTGGTTTAAAAATATGCAGGTTTGGTTATGATTCATTGAGAAGCAATTAGCAGGGTTCGTACAAAGACTTGAAAGTTTGGAAAATGCTTAATTTCAACCGTTATGTTTTCAAGGTTGGGGAATATGCTTGAATTCGAATATACTCCTTGAAAAATTCTTGATTTTCAACACAATAAAGGAAAGTTCTTTTCCTGTGTTCACTCGTCATTCATAGCTAGATACGTCCTCTGTTGACCCCTTACTCTGGAAATTAGGAAGCTTTAAATAATCCCGACCATAACATACAATCAAAGTAAATATGAACTGCTGGTAAAAGAAACAAAGTGACAACAAACATTGATTGCTGCGTGTGTAAAGGAATTCTGTATACTTTATTTTTCAGAATTATATTTATAGTAACAATTTAGATGTGATGATAAAGGCTTCGAGAGTCTGGAAATTTTCGGTATAGGTACCTTGAAAGTGCTTGAATTTTACTCTTAAAAAGCTGTACTGAATTAGGAATGCAGCATTGCTCGTATCCATTGTCAAATCTTAACTCTTGTTTTTTTTGTTTTTTCTGGCAGAAACTGGAAGAGAGGTTCAGAGTGAACCGCAGAGAGCTGATAGCCTTCGAGTTCCCTGTCCTGGTGGCGTTAGAGTTCAACCTGCACCTGCCAGAACACGAGATCATGCCCCACTACAGACGCCTGCTGCAGACCTCCTAGCATTAGTGACCCATCAGGAGGACGACCACCAGGTTCTCCCCCTGATCCTCCGCTTCCCACAATATCCATCCTCTCACCACCTCTCCATTCCCGGTCTGACAGTTCTAATGTACTGCTGGCTGTCACTCAACTGCAGCCGTTCGTCGCCAACGGCACACTCCTTCCCCTCAAAGACCTGAAATCAGCCAAAGGGACACACATTTCTAAAACTTTTATCCCTTGTTTGACTTCTACATTCATCATCACCACACAGACTTCTGAAAGAAAGGGTTAAAGCGTCTGCAAACAAGTAGTTTGCATGTTTTCACGTCTTCATCTTCATTTTGTATATTTTAGACCTTTCTTGTTGATTAAGAGAGCTTTTTTTGTTTGAATCTGATGGTGAACTCTTTTTCTCAGTGAAAGCAACCAATGATTGTAACATTTTTATCTCTTTTCATTAATCTCCTTCTTTTAAACTTTGGTATGATTGGTTGCCTCCTGACCTGCGTTAAAAAAATGTAAACAAAAGCCTTTCAAGTGGCTGGTTTTGGCTGGACATCCTCAGAGTGACTCATCTTTTCGCAAGTCATCGTCTTAAAAGTGCACTTTTTGAATATTGCGAGACAGAAGGGGGACATTTTTTCAGACTTTTAATGAGCTTGGGAACTAACCCTGAAAAATAAGCTGTGTTCATAAGAACCAAACACAAATCATTTCATGGACCTTTTGAATTGTTTTTCTCTTATGGTTTATTCACCATTTTCTAGCCACAACTATTCGCATGAACAGTAATAATTATTTGTACACAGGTACTTGCAGACAAGATGGGACTTCCTATTTTCACTGAAGTATTCCATTCATTTTCTACCAGTCAGATGCTTGCTATGGACTTATAGAGACCAGACCCACTTTTATCAGTGTCGAGTTTCCTGTGCTCTATGTTAGAGTGTATTGCTAGCACATTTACAGTGCTATATTGGGGTCAGGAAGGTAGTTTTGAAGAGATGTTCATGAGTGCAAAAATGCCATTTAAGCAGTGATCAGGATTATCAGCAGAGTGGCAGCAGGGTGCTCTAGTGTTGAGAGAAAATGTCTGTCACCTGCTGAAGTGTCCTGTAGCAAGACACTACAGGCTTCAGACACTTCTGTTTAGCTGGCCTGACCTCTGAGGAGGAGAAAAACCCAAATGAGATCCCAACAAGGATCATTGATGGATCAAACATTTGCATGTAACTTGAATCAGCATTTGTTGATTTGAAATTTAAAGTGTTTAATACTGAATATTAACAACTTTACGAATGTGACCCACTTAAAAAGTATTATTCCATTTATTTGGCATGTATCTCAACTTGATTTTCTATTTTTATTACCTTGAAATTGTATCTCCCACAATACCACAGAGTATTAAGAGGCCACCAAATCAGAAACGTACAGTATGGCCCACATGAAATAATGGTATTTAATGCTGCTCCAAGCATTGATGGTATTTGAGTTGAAATGATCTTAACATTAAACCAAATTAAAAGTAATGAGAAAAGCATGGATTGTGCTGATTTAAGATGAAAAAAATACTGAGCTTATTCCTGTTTGCAAGCCCAAAGATTTCATGATAAGACTGCACACTAAATATTCTTTGAGGAAAGACTCATGTGCAACACTTATTACCGGTGTATGTTTGTAAATAAATTGCTTTGCTTGTTCAATCAAAACAAGACTCTGACATATTTTTGCTTCACCTGAATCTAGCGTGCATTGAGTGAACAGAAACCACTGGACTGTTTGTTCTTGGAATTTAAGTGGAGGATGTGTTCAGACTGAAAGGAAAGTTAACTAGAAAATTGCATTTCCTGCAGAAAATGCATGGGAATGCTGAAAACTTAAAATAATTTGCAAAACACTGCTGAAAATGCAGAAATGTGAAATGAATTGCCAGAATTGGAAGCGCTGCTGAAAATGCAGATATGTGAAAAAGTGCGTCAAAGGCTGAAGGAAAAGTATTAGTAGAAGTAGTAGAAACAGGCTGAAGTAGTAAATATACCCACAAAGATAGAAAAACCAGTTTGTCTGTGTGTATTACTGTCTATGTGTTTGTGTTTGTATGTGTATTGTATTACTGTATGTGTGTGTGTGTGTGTGTGAGAAAGAGACAGAAAGAGACACAGGTGGGTTTGAATTTATTAACAGTTAAAAAGCACAGAGGTCACAACTGCCAAAAGTAGCTCTACATCAATCCACCAATCAGAACAGAGGAACAAACAAAGGTAAAAATCCCCACAAAGATAGAAAAACCAGTTTGTGTGTGTGTTAGTGTGTTACTGTGTGAGTGAGAGAGAGAGAGAGAGAGACAGAGGTAGGTTTGAATTTATTAAAGGTTAAAAAGCACAGAGGTCACAATACTGCCAAAAATAGCTCTACATATATCCACCAATCAGAACAGAGGAACAAACTGATGGAGGTTTAATCAGTTTATCAACATCAGCTGTG